>SNQJ01S0227538.1:0-14515 GCA_010110895.2 Picea sitchensis | reverse complement strand
ATTGACCTCTTCCTGCAGGTCCATTTACATCACATATTCATACTTATGAGTTTTTCCATAGTCCTTGGCTGGTTCAGTTATATTTACAATCTGGGGGAAACAGGGTGTTACACTTGGAAGGGAAGGAGAAGAAGTTTTAGTGGACAAAATATTGTGAGAAAAGATTTCAACGATTGAAGCAATTGTTAACCAGTGCTCCAATCCTGAGGATTGCAGATCCGAATGAAGACTTTGTGGTGTCCACAGATTCATGCAAAGAAGGACTGGGAGGATTCCTCAGTCAGAATGGATTCATGATTTGTTATGAATCCAGAAAGTTGAAAGAGCATGAAAGGAACTATGCCACTCATGATTTGGATTTGGGAAACATAGTGCACGCTCTAAAGAAATAGAGACATTACATCATGGGAAGGAGGTTTGAACTGAGGATAGACCATAACGGTCTAAAGTATTTGTTTGATCAACCAACCTTGAATGCTAGACAGAGTAGGTGGTTGGAGTTTCTCTGTGAGTATGACTTTGATATCAATCATATCAAAGGGAAGGAGAACAAAGTGGTTGATGCACTCAGTAGGAGAGTGCATGAATTGCATGCTACAACCATTAGCATGTATGGAACTGATATTAAAGGAAAAATTTTGGAAGATGGAAATGCAGATTTGCAATACACGGATTTGGTAGCAAAGCTATAGTAAGGTAAGATGCCAGAGAAAGTGGAAACTTATAAATTGGAAATTGACGGAACACTTCTTTACAAGAACATAATTTATATACCTAATTTTTAGGAATTGAAACTTATGATTTTTCATGAAATGCATAATGTGCCTTATGTTGGGCACCTTGGAGATCAGAAAATTGTGGCAGCACTCAAGAGACATTACTTTTGTCCAGGTATGAAGAAAGATATTGCAGAATACATCGCGAGATGTATGGAGTCCCAGAAGGTTAAAGATAAATAGAGGCACCCATCAGGATTGATGCAACCTTTATCCATTCCTGAGTGTAAATGGGAGGTAGTGACAATGGATTTCATCATAGGATTGCCCATAATAGGAAAGCAACATGATTCAATCATGGTGGTAGTGGACAAGATTATGAAAGCTACCCATTTTATTTTTTTAAAGACTACTCACAAGGAAGAGGATGTTGTCGACATCTTTATGAAGGAAGTGGCACGATTGCACAAAATTCCCAAGACAATTGTGTCTGACAGAGACCCAAAATTTACCTCAAATTTATGGAAAGGGTTATTCAAGGGGTTCAGAACGAATCTAAACTTCAGTACAACCTATCATCCTGAATCTGATGGGAAAATAGAGAGGATGAACCAAGTGATAGAAGACATGCTAAGGATGTATGTGATGGACAAATCGTCTAAATGGGAACACTACCTACACTTGGTAGCATTCGCCTACAATAATGGGTATCAAACATCATTGAAAATGAGCCCATTTGAAGCACTTTATGGCAGAAAGTGCAATAATCCAGTAATATGAGATAACCCAGTTGACATGGAAGTAGTTGGGCCAGATTTGCTCAAGGAAATGGAAGAACAAATGCTAAAAATTAAACATAATTTAAAGGCTTCCCAAGACAGGAAGAAAAGTTATGATGATAAAAACAGAACCCATAGAGATTTTAAAGTGGATGATCATTTTTTCCTAAAATTAAAAGCTAATAGAAGTTCCCTGAAGCTGGGAAGCTGCTCCAAGTTGGCAGCTAGATTTTGTGGGCCATTTGAAATCCTAGAAAGGATTGGGCCAGTTGCATATATGCTTACGTTACCTACATCCATGACTGTACATAATGTGTTTCATGTTTCATTGCTTAATAAATATATACATGATGCTAAACATGTAATTGATTGGAATGTGATTTAGGTGGAGCAAGAAGGTGTCCTACAAGTGCATCCTATGTGCATATTGGACCGAAAAAGAAAACAACTACATAATCTAGCCATAGGGATTTTAAAGGTCCAGTGGACCTGGTATGGTCCCAAGGACACGACATGGGAGCATGAGGATGCTATGCGGGCATAATACCCACATATTTTTGAATATTTTGAAAATCTTGCTGATGCTATGTGAAATTTTCCCTAAGGATAGTGCAAAAATAAGGGGATGGGATTGTAATATTCCCAAGGATGAGCCATGTTGTAATCATGTTTATGAATTGTAAATCATGTTTTGTAGGATGGTGAGTCAAGTATTGATAAGCTGGTAGGCTTATGTGTTTATTAGGCCAAAGATCCTAAGTGTTAAAGGCCAGGAGACTATTTTTGTATATGTAATGTGAAGAACATTAATAAAGATTAAAAATCGTTGTGTGCAGACCAACCACGATGAAAGAGTGATGGGGGACTAAGCTTCCAAAGGGTGGGTAAAGGAAAAGGGGATGAAAGGTATGAAAGAGGGGCTAAGCTTAGGGGCTTAAGTCCTTGGGACTAATAATTTATTATTATTCCAAAGCTGTGTGACAAACATGTTTTTATCCTAAGTTCTAGGAGAGGCAATGCATGCAGCTCCAACATGTGAAAAAAGGGAATGCATACTTTATGGAGTGCATGAAACTTCATGGGCGACGTGTGTCGGCCCAGGCACATGCAATTTAACCCAATAATTGAGCCATGATGGGGGTTCATATTCCATTATGTCATCGACTGTCTGAAACCATGAATTCCATCTGATGTTTTATTCAAAAGACGATGAACCCTCTGTCTGAACCATTCATTCTGTGTTCGACCTCTACATGGATTCCTTGTCACGCACCCTGAAAACTAGTGGAAACCCCATGAATTGATTCATGTCACCTGTGTGTCCTGTGAGCCTAGCCTATCTGCTCTTGAAGAGTGGAGTCTGTACCTAAACTGTATTTGGGTTTTTACCTTCTGTGTTTCATGAGTGGAATTGACCAGTTGTTGTTGTTGTTAACCTCACTTTGCGATAATTGGGCTGAAGCTAGTTGAATAATTGGGCTGTTAGGAGTGTGGTAGAAAGGGTAGGTTGCCAGGCCTGTGAGAAACTCTCTCTAGGTGAGAGAGTCTACTAGGAAGTGGTTTTCTCCCAGAGAGAGTCCAGCACCAACTACGAAGCTCTGACAATTCCTGATCTGGTCTGTTGTCGAGACCCAGAGAGGGAGGTGAACCACCGATGGACTGTTCTTGTGAAGGTGTATACTCCCAGGTGGAACATGCATGTGGGGAATGATATTCCATCAGTAGTGGGAATAAGAAGGCTCGTGGAGAGAATCCTTCTTGTTTCTCTATGTAGTTTTCCTATAACCTCAGCCTAGTCTAGGATTACCTTACCTTGGGTGGAGCTTAGTCCCAGCTCAGGGGTGACCCACTGGTGAGCATGATGAGAAGCGAGGTCTAAGGCTAGAAGTTTCTTGGAAGGTATGTACATAGTTGGTGGAGTTACTACAGTTTCAAAGATAAGTATATGCATGTGTTTAATTTCAATTAAAATGCATGTCTATGATGCTTGCAATATTATCATGTATTCCCTTGCAATGATATTTACTATTAATTCCATTAATTATGTATGTTAGAAGTAATTATATGTTTACTCTGTTAAGTCATTTAACTTCATTTAAATGCATACTATATAAGTGTTATTCCTCGTAGTAGTGTTTCACGACAGTGGGGTTGATGGTTGGGGATGTTACATTTGTGTTATTCTTGATATATTTGTGTTTATTGTATTCAGTTCGCTAATCAGTTCGTTCAAATCCTAAATATGGATCAAATACTTTCTAGGTTTATGCATCAACCCTGTGAAGGTCATCGTTTTACAGCAAAATGAGTGCTCAAACGTTTAGAATGAACTCAATCAAATGGCATCAAATACTCTAAAGTTTCAGACTTCCATCTAAATGGTTATTCATATTCTGATTTTGATGGAGATAAAGAACATGGAGTGTCTACTTCAGGTTATTTGATGAATCTTGGATCAACAACTATCACCTGGAGATCATGAAAGAAATCTGTTCCTACTAATTCCATAACTGAAGTCGAATATGTTGCAACAACTCAAGCCGAAAAATAACTCATTTGGCTTCAAAAAATACTTGAAGACTTGCAGCACAAACAAGTGACTTCAACGCCTCTCTTTCTTGAAAAAACTTATGCAATTCAATTATCCAAGTATCCAAAATTCCATGATTGAACCAAACATATCAATACCAAAAATCACTTGATTTTACATCATGTTGAGGCCAAACCCATTCATCTCACACACTGTTCTACTTTAGAGAAAATCGTAGACATGTTTACTAAAGCATTGGGCCATTGTAACAGTTGAAAAATTATGAATGCAACTTGGCATGTCAGATTCCCCTTCAGAGTAAGGGGGGAGTGTTAACTAATTTGTTGAGTTGTAATTATTTAAATAACTGTAACTATCTCGTAACTATTACGATACCTATATATGTATGCTATTAATAACAATTTTAATAATAACAATTTTTATTGTTGAGTTTTTCTTTCATAGGCCTGTTACAAGTTCAAGGATAAATGAGTGTCCAAAAACAATTCATTCTCCCCAAGAAATCGTTACAGGGAATCCATCAATCTCCTTCCCTTGGCATTCCAATATCTACACAAATTGGAATTTAAGTATTTTATTGCACTATGATGTGATAACTTCCAACAGGTTAACTTGCACACATAGCTAGCATGTTCATGTCATCTTCCAAGTAGGTTTTGATATTGGGATACTTTACTTCTCCATGTTTTTTCTTGTCATCTACCAAGCAAGTTTTTATCTTGGGGCTACTATACTTATCCATTTTTTTTCCTTAATGTTTTATGTCGATTCAAATTGTAGGGAATGGAGAATCCTTTCCTAAGCTCCCAAATAATCCATATGTCATCTTCCATATGCATTACAACTTTATTTTTGTACCTCTTCCCTTGATTTTTATGTTGTTTCATAATATGGAGTGCAAAGGTATTGTACCATCTCATTGCCCCAATGCTGCACAAACCATTTGTACCATATGAATCCCCCAATGTTGCACAAACCATTTGTACCATCCGAATAAAGCAATGTTTCACAAAGCATCTTGTGCAATACATATTCTCTATATGGATTTTCTTGTGATAGGTGGAAAAAAAGTATTGCCTTTCCACCTCTCCATTTCTTTTCCAACCGCATGCACCATGCTTTGCATGGATTCTTATGTGGAATGAAAAGTGTGGGCTCAACATGTGGATCATGGAATATGTGAAGTATGGAGACATGCTTCCCTTAGCATTAAAATGATATCGCCAAGGATTTTTCCTTAGCCAATCCTAGGAATTCTAAGGATTTTGAATGCTAAGTCACCACCATTCCACAAGG
Organism: Picea sitchensis; assembly: GCA_010110895.2. Classification (NCBI taxonomy): domain Eukaryota; kingdom Viridiplantae; phylum Streptophyta; class Pinopsida; order Pinales; family Pinaceae; genus Picea; species Picea sitchensis. The sequence goes on along the minus strand of SNQJ01S0227538.1, from coordinate 9,173 downwards.
CTTCCAACATAGCTTTTAAGAATGACTTCAAGGGTTTTTAAGCATAGTTTCAACCAAATAAATAAATAGTTAGCCATTTCAAATCTTCATTAATCCGTTTTGATTGCACTATATATGTAAGTATTGTCTCCTTATATGTATGTATTTGTATTATTTTATTGTAGTGAATGGTGGGACTTAATAATAATTATTGTTTAATTGGGTGTGAGTTTTCTTTTTTTAATTAATCTATTGGTAAAAAATGATGAAGTAACATTAATACTAATCCATCAAATGTTTTGACAATGATGATGTCATCTCTATTGTTTTGAATGAATAAGTGTTTCCTCATTACTACGTGAGTATCTAATAATCATTAAGATATATAATAATGAATAAGTGTTACCAACATCGTGTTGGAAAAAATATCGTCAAGGGTCTGAAAATGAAAATATCAACAACATTGGGGAAAATGTCAGAAAATGTCATAAGAACAAAAAAAATACAAAAATATTATTTTTTTTGCAATTTTTTAAATATCTAAATCATCATCAACAACAGATAAATGAATTTCCACATAAATATGGAAAGAGAACAGATATATAAGATGTATAAGATGTCTAGTAAACTCAAATACATAAAAGTCTATGAATCAACACTGAATCATGTCATGAGTCTAAAGCCTCAAAATATCATCAAAAAATATAATAAGTGACAAATGTATCTCATCATCCTGATTTGTCTACAATGAAATCAAGTGAAAAATAATGAGTCCCTTTGCTCCTTTTATGGGAAAAGGTGATGGATCTAGAAATGGTTTCTCATCTAGAGGACGAATCCCTTGGGGTTGGTAATGGAATCTGACATCCTATATAAGAAGTAGGAAATAGACTTTGTTGTCCTCTACTGGTGATACTTCCATGTACAACTTCCTCTATCGGAATCCGTGAAGATGGTGGCTAACTCTACTTTGTAACATCCTCCTCCTATAGCTCCTCGTCCTCCTCTGCTATTTCCCCCTCTAACTCATGTATCTAATCAAGAATTGATTCGAATATAAGCCTCTTGGACTCAAACTTCTGTGCAACAGTGGTGTCAGTCCCATCGAACAAAATGGTGTCCACATCGGGTGTTTTTTTAATCTTCCTCACCAACAATCAAAGATTGTAGTAGACATATACCATGTCATTGAGGCAATCAGATTCTAACCTGTACGAGGACCATAAATTATAAATTAATGATAATATTATAAATTATAATACATAATATAGACTCTAGAGGGTGACAGGGCATAAAATAATAAATTAAAATTTAATTTGAAAATTTTAAACCTGTTGCGCTTCTTGTTGTGTATTTTCTCAAATGCATTTGAATTATTCTATGCTAAGTACTCGAATATATTTGAATACAAATATCATAATAAACCCACAATATCAACAAGAATAAACCAAACCATTCACCAAAATACTGAACACAAGAAATAGTGAAAACCCTTGACGTAGGGTAACACCATATATGATTCCTTAAGGAAGGAATGCACACCTCAAGAAATGCTTGATACATCCACAATATTATTCACTCCCCCTTTCATTACATTGCTTACACTTTTTTATATAAATTTCTCTATTGCCTAGGAATCTTCTAGAGAGTCATCTCAGATTTATTAGATCTAACTACCATAGTGGGCCTTTATTAATATAGTGGACCTAGTCCACCTTACATTGAATGACCACATTCTCATATATTAAATAACTTCCACTAATAATACATAACCACATTCCCATTGGATACCTCCCTAGGTACCCCATATTACCTCCTTAGCTATACTACATTCCACCCCCCTTCACATGTTTTGTCTTCAAAACATGAGAAAAAACCATACAATATGACCAGTTAAGCAATGTAGCCAACTGGTACCAAGTACGACCGTCCATCCATCTCAACGGAAGTCAAACATACCATCTATATTCTTCCTTTCCACATTGATCTTGATCTACATTATGTTGGTGTTTCCATGTGATTAGTTCTCTAGTCTGATGTCATCCTGTAGTGCTAGTAGGACTCCATGCACCTCTTGATCAATTTCCTTTCTAGTTCCTTGCTGGTGCATAAATGTGTTGATGCACATTCCCTTGCCTTGATAACTATTTTTTCTCTATATGATGTGGATGGCGATATAAAACAATTGTAGGAATCTGTTCTTTTTTCTTCAAATATGAAACACTTTGTGCCTTTGAGTCAATGACCTCCTTAACTTCATGGTTATGCCTTTCATGTAGTTTTTCTTCATCTCCTTCTGTAGACTCTGCCTCTGATTCAACTTTAGACTCGACAATAATTTATTTGCTACCCTCCATGGGCCCATCCTTCTTACTAAGAGACACATCCTGCAATTTGATTTTTTTTTCTTGTACCACAACTTCAAAAACTTCTTTTGCACATTAATATTAATGGTACCCACTGATTCTATCGAAGGATATCCCAAAACAATATCCACTTCATCCATATCCATAGCATAAAAATATGAATGCAACACATATTTATCCATGGTAATATTCTTGAATCTTTAACAATTTGAACATTTTCACCATCAACCTGTGTGCTTTGAATATTCTTTACTAGAACTTGCAATCCATTAACCAATAGAACATGGATAATTTTTTGCTGGCAACTGAGGTTAATAGAAACAATGTTATTTTCTTTATGAATACAACCATGAACTTGTAATATAGATTTTCCACCTAAAAATAAACCCTTGGTGCTCTATTCAACCTTACGCTTTGTATGAGACCACCTATCTAAGAATTGTTTTTCAAATTCTTCACTAGTGAGTGCCATTATTTGGGAATACTTAAGCGATGCCCACCAATTGAATGCATCACCTTGTAAGTGTAAACTGACGAAACCTCTCCAATTCTCTTTCCATGCTAACTTCTCTTCTTTTATAATTTTTTCAATACTTGGGTGATCATCTTTTCCAGTAAAACACAAATACATCTTGGAATAAATATTCAATAAAATCTAAAAATTAAAAAATAACTTATTATGCAAATCGCGTGGCTTTTTTCAGAAAAACCCTGAAAAATGGCCGAATTTAAAATGCTCATCACTTTACATTCCGGACTCCATTTCAAATATATTTTTTTTAAATTGGGTTTTTCTCCAAGAGGAATTCAAATATATAATTTTTTTTGGCAAAATTCAGCTCGAAAAGTTTCAGATATGAACCTGAAGTGCGTTGCACTCTTTTTTTTTTATAGAAAAAATCTGCAAAATGAGCCAAACAATTCTCCCCTTCTTTGGCCAAGGAAAGTGCTCTGATACCACATGTTAAGTACCTTAATATATTTGAAGACAAATATCATAATAAACCCACGATATCAACAAGAATAAACCAAACCATTCACCAAAACACTAAACACAAGAAATAGTCAAAACCCTTGAGGTAGGGTAACACCATATATTATTCCTTAAGAAATGAATTCACTCCTCAAGCAATGTTTGATACATCCACACTATTCTTCACTCCTCCTTTCATTACATTGCTTACATTTCTTTATATAGCTCTCTCTATCTCATAGGAAACTTCTAGAGAGTCTTCTCAAATTTTTAAAACTAACTACCATAGTGGGCCTTTATTAATTTAGTGGACTTAATCCACCTTACATTGAATGACCACATTCTCATATATTAAATGACTTACACTAATAATACATAACAACATTCCCATTGGGTACCTCCCTAGGTACCCCATATTACCTCCTTAGGTATACTACATTTGTTAGGTAGCTAGAGAGGTAGTGGAGGTCATTGAATGTAAGGTGGACTGGGTCTACTATATTATTAAATAAGGCCCACAATAGTAGCTAGATATAATAAATGGTGAGTTAGATATAACAAATGTAAGAGGACTTCTTAAAAGGTTATGTTTCTAGAAGATTCCTCCTTTATAATGTTCTTAGGTGATGGTAGCACTGTATAAAGGGGTTAAAGCAATGTAATGGGATATGAAGAGAAGTATTGTATTTGGAGTTGAATCTAATTAGGAGGAAGCCCACCTGAAGAGGGAAGAGAACATGAAAGAATCCCTTCCATTATAAGATCCATTGTATGGTGTTACCCTACCCAAAGGGTTTTGATATAATAATGTGGTGGTTTTCTATATTGTTCCATATATCTTGTGTGGTGATTGTATTCAGATATATTTGGATCTATTGAGATATTTATGTATTATGTATTTGGTCTCTAACAAGTGGTATCCGAGCACTTTCCTTGGCAGGAAGTGTGGGCAAATATTTTTATTTTTTGCCGATTTATTTTTTCAGAAAAAAAGAGGGCTGCGACATTCCAGACGATTTATATAGGTTTTGGTGTAACATTTTCAAAAACTAGTTGTATATCTCAACTCCTCTCAGAAAAAAACCCAATTTAAAAAAAACAATCGTCTGAAACGGAGTCCGCAAAGTCAAGTTATTTGCATTTTAAAATATGCAATTTTCAGGGTTTTTTTTCGTGGACGACCACATGATTGTTTTGATTTCTGTAGTATCTGGGGATGAATTTTAAATTTTTTTTTGCATATCTGAGTTCCTCTCACAATTTCACCCAATTTCAAAAAACAAATCGTCCAAATTAGAAATCTGGAAGTGAATATATCGATGATTTAAAATCATTTATTTTTTGGGATTTTTCATGACGATGGTGGGACTACATGGTTCATAACTTTTCATAGGGTGCTCAGATTGATACCAGATCAATGACATTGGATAAATTATTTTAAGAGATTTTGGTTGGTATATTTTATGTGGTGTGTCCAATGGTTATTTCCTCTCAAACCATCAAATAAATTATACAGATGTCTGAAGCATTCAAAACCTAATTGAATGACACATTGCATGACCTTATAGATGGCCTCACATTACATGACCTTGCATACGGCCTTCCGGATAATTTCTGTAGTATTCAATATTCATTGGATATCATGCATGAGATATTTTTTATGCTAGACATCAGGGATGAATACAATCAAGAAATATATGTTTGGTATGATTTTGAGGTCGATTGTGATGATTGGTATATTGATATTTATCATTTCTAGGATGACAACCACTTTCATATTTTATTTGATGAGTTTAATGCACCTTCTGTAGAGAACATCAATGTGAAAAATCGGGAGCCAATGATTATTACCAGTTTCCATCCTACATATTCTACAGTGGTATTATTCCTTCCAGATTTTGCTACGACTCTTTTCCACTATGTGGATGGATCTTCTTGTTTGGATCCACATGACAGGTGTCAGTATTTGGAGCATCATTTTGAGTTGATTATTGGGTTTCAAAATATTCTATGAGGATTTCACATGAGCACTTGGACATGGGACCTGGGTTTACAATGGCAGTTTGACTACTTCAACATGGTGGCTTTCCTTTCTACACAGCGCCTTGGTTCTCCAATATTCCTCATCATTATGGTCCACAATTATCCATGGGACCTTGGTATATGGTTTTCCACCCTCATAACAAGCATTGATGATAACTCTTTCATAAGGGGGATGGAATGTTAGGTAGCTAGAGAGGTGGTGGAGGTCATTGAATGTAAGGTGACATAGGTCCACGATATTATTAAATAAGGCCCACTATGGTAGTTAGATATAATAAATTTAAGAGGATTTCTTAGAAGGTTATGATTCTAGAAGATTCCTCCTCTAGAATGTTTTTAGGTGATGGTAGCACTATATATAGGGGTTAAAGTAATGTAATGGGATATGAAGAGAAGTAGTGTATTTGGAGCTGAAGCTCATTAGCAGGAAGCCCCTTCTAAGAGGCAAGTCAACATGAGAGGATCCCCTCCATAATAAGATCCATTGTATGGTGTTTCCCACCCCAAGGGTTCTGATATAATAATGTGGTGTTTTTCTATATTGTTCCATATATCTTGTGTGGTGATTGTATTCATATATATTTGGATCTATTGAGATATTTATGTATTTTGTCTTTGGTATATAACATGCTCACATACTGAAGAGATACATGTTCCGATAAGCACCCAAATGAAATCTTTCTGTAGATGGGGTACTCTACAACTATACTTGTTCCACCAAGCATCTACAACAAATAAGAGAAACACAAGAAAAAACATTGAAATTTGAAAGCTAAAAGTTGAAACAAAGTAAGAATCTAGAATTTAGAAATAAGAACTAATAAGAGACATTGCAATTTGAAATTTAATGAAGATTGCCTAACATTTTAGTCTTCCAATTATCTATAGCCATATGAAAGACAAAATTCCCACAAGACATCCTATATATTTCCATATCTTTGGAAATCTCTGCACGTTCTTCATGAATTAGCACCATACTCTCAACACATGTGAGGAATCCTTCCATAAACTCAACATCAAATATAAAACCACATGAGTAAGAGAATGTAGAATTGAGGTATATCCCTGTAGCATGAATTGAGCGATGAAGTGTATTGTTCCATTGTTGATCAATCACTCCCCATATCTATAGCCATTTATAAAATCCATCATCTCCCTTGTCATCATAATAGGAACATATGGATTCTTTGGCTCTATCCATGGCCTCATACATGTATCCCATTGCAGGCTTGTCTCCATAAACCAACCGAAGAATCTTTACGAAAGGTTTTCTAATGGTAACCACCTCCTAAACTCCCACCCAAAATATCTCTTGGTATGGAACTAGCCTGCATATCGCCGCCCCCTCCAGTTTATGAGTAAATGATAAATCATACCACTCATGTGAAGAAAACATCATCTTGAAGTCCCACATACAATACGAAGGAGACCGAAGAGATGTGAAGCTAGTGGAAAAGTGTGTGATTGTAGGACACACCAACTCCCTATTATTTGTTAATATTCTCATTAAGATAAGCACATGTGCATGATTATATATGAATTTTTAGATGCACTTAGTCGATTCAACAATGTTCGTGATATAAGAAATTTTTTGAATGTATTATCTAAAATCAAATCTATACAATTCACAACACAAGGAATCCAAAACAAGGTAGGAAACCTCTGCATAAGAATCCTACCTGCAAAAACATAGTTAGCAGTGTTATCAATTATGACTTGGACAACATGTTGTGGACCCACCTCATGAATGAACTTTTCCAATAAGTCACATAATAATGATTCATCTTTAACATGTGCATATGCATCAATATATTTAAAAAACATTGTCCTCCTCAGAAAATTAACAAAGAAGATAATAAGTGTCTTTCTCTTCTGGTTCGTTCAACCATATGACATCACACACTAGTACATATGACCAAATTTGCGACGGTTTTTTGTTGATATTTCCACACTTATCAGTCACAATTTCCATGAAAGCCAAGTTGTTTTTTGTCGTATTAATTTCATTGCTATATCCACGATCCAAGTGTGCGTGAAAACGTCAACGAAATAAGCTCTCCACGTGTCACCACTTTCAATATCGGTTAAACCTATGCATCATCGCAATTACGACAAAATTACCTCACAATAACAACGAATAAGTGTGGAAATTACGACGCAAATTCATCGCAATTGCGATGAAAAGTTATGCCAAGCCAATAACTTACGACACAAATGTTGAATGCGTGACGCAAAACCATTGCAACTTGCGACGAAAATCTGTGGCAATATTGGCGAAAATATATCTCAACACCATACTTACGACGCAGATGTTGTATGTGAGACGAAAATTCATGTCAAATTGTGACGAACTTTGGTCGCTATTGCGACGGTTGTGGTAAAATACAAAATTTGTGTCCGACGAACTAACGTTGATATTGTGATGATGACTTTAAGTTTAAAAAAAAACAATTACATGAGATATGGTATTACAATATTACATTGTAATATGGTATACCATATTGTATTCCATATTACAATGTAATATAGTAATGCCATATTACATTGTAATATGGCATTACCATATTACATTGTAATATGGCATTACCATATTACATTGTAATATGGTAATTCCATATTACATTGTAATATGGCATTACTATTACATTGTAATATTGTAATATTCTATTGAAAGATGGATGTTAGAGAAAATGTGTAAATCTTTTAGATTGAAGAAGATTATAATATATATATCCCCTACAAATAATCAAGGCACTAATCAACCAAATATTGGAAGCATGTGTTATCATGAAGTTGGATTAGAAGTAAGGATACCAATTTGACAATATACACAAAGAATAATTTGGAATATTACTTTCAAAAAAACACATGGATTGCATGAATGAGTCATTATGCAATTTATATTACACAATACTATGACAACACTTCTATGATTGATGGATGATATCTTAAGAACATTTCTCAAACTTGTTTATTGTAGCCTCCTTGGATGATATTTTGACTTTTAGCAAGATTTGGGAAGATCATTTGAAACATTTGGAGATGATATTTTTAAACCTTCAACACAATTAATTGCAAGACAAAATGAAGAAATATGAGCTTGGATAACAATTATTGTTGTGTATGGATTTTGTAGTTAGAGGATGTGAATTTTGTATTGACCTAAGAAATATAAAATTCATTGCAAATTGGTTGATCCCAGATAATTTAATTGAACCAAGGTAATTCATGGGGTTATAAAATTATTTAGGAATGAAGTTTCTCTTCAATGCACATTATAAAAGGAAAGTATAACCTTTCAATTAATTGCAATTGAAAACCAGGTAACTGAAGTTTTGACTTGAAAGAATTGTAATGCATCAATATTAAATCTAATGAAACTTGCAATTTCATTTGAAATCAAAGTAAATTTCGCATGATACATAATGGCAGAACCTTTGATACAATGGAGGAGTTGGATAACATAAAACTTGAAACTTTTGTTGGTGCAATGATAATATACCCAAATAAGATAAGGAATTGTATATCATAGTTTAGGCATTGAAGTACTAGATGAATTATTTGTTGGGAAAACAAAAAAAAATTAACTCAAATCATAATCTTTTATAATCCTTGTCAATTGATCCAAGTCACAACAAAGCCTAGACTTCATGTGAATGGTATCTTGCAACATTTTGATTCGGTAATATAGTATGATAAATATATACAAAACCACACGGTCAATTTCCTTTAAGACCTTCGATGTTTTTATGTCACCATAGCTCTAAAGTTAAACTCTTATGTACTTGAAGAATATAAGGGATTACCTACAT
>SNQJ01S0227537.1:0-14461 GCA_010110895.2 Picea sitchensis | reverse complement strand
TCCTTGAGTTAACTCCTCACTACTTTATGTTCAGTCAGTTAATTGAAGACTAGTTGACTAGTTAACTCAACTAGGTGGCAATTCACTCCCGTAACTTCCTGAGAGACTAGAAAAGGTGGCAGTTCACTCCCGTAACTATTGGTGTGTGTCCAGATCACTCTAGACCACCACTATGGTGACTTGGTTCACCTAAATTTGAACTCATTGAGTTATACAGAGTATATCATGTGTAAATTATTCATTATTCATAATGGTTAATGAGAATTCTTCCATTCTTTCTCTCTGTTGTGAGGGAAATCTCCTTGCGGACTAGCAAATAGGGTTAGACTTTGCATGCAGATATGACCTAGAGAAAATCTATTTTCTACCTTTGTCCCCAGAATTACATCCCATTTCTATTCAGTGAGTACTTGGCCATATCATCTTACCTTGTTCCAGGCATTCAGTGTCGATCCCTAGTCGCACTTTATTACTCGTTCGCAGTTCTCCTTTCCAACGTTGACCTGCATACAAGACAAGCCACAACTACACATGCATTTCACCTATATACTAATGAGTTAGAGATTTAAACATGTACTTAACAAAATATGAATAACTCATGAATTGGTACGGGAAAAACATTTTTCTTTATTACTTTGAATGAATCAACTTACAAAAAGTTGAGACCAGCCACCACTCTGCGAGCCTGATCCTGGGCTCCTATTCAACTATCCTCCAACTTCTTTGCTTCGTATCTCTTCTGACACAAGGATGGATAAAGGGTTGGGACAATGGGAATATGCAAATGGGCAGAGTTTCTTTGCTATCTTTTTCCTCCTCCAAATAAGACCCTAACCCTTCTTTTATAGGCTAGAAGAATCTAGGTATTTGGGCGAACCCTCGGCCATGCATGGACGAAATATTCAGTTAACTCACCCAAAGATATGTGTTCTGTTGGAAAATTTCCTTTTTTCATGCTTATGAATGTCCACATGAGCTGTAGTGGGCCAACTAGAATGGCCACTATAGATCCAAGTGGGATGTAGTGGGTCAGCTAGCGTGGACTTTTAAAAATGGAGTTTTTAGAAGAGTTGTTCAGTGGTGTTTTGGAAAAGAAGGAATCTAAGATGGTCTGATGCCAAGTAAGCATGTATGGTGTAAATTAGGGTTATAATAGATTCCCCCTAATGTGTGAGGTCATAAGAGAATTTGATGGCCGAAATACATTACCAATCTTTATTGATGTGTCGAACAAGTGAGCCCAAGAACCAAGAACCGGGAGGCGCCATCTGAAAAATAAAAAATGTATCACCGAGTCGGGCATACCCATGCTCAGGATATAATAAGTGCGTGGATACCAATAAAATACACTGTAGATCCATGTCATATAACTATATAAAGTGTATCCCTGAACCGTACACAACTGAGCTACATCTCGAAATCAAAAAGATATATATGTAGAGTATCCATCTTTGTAGAAGTTGATAAGGAATGATGGCTGGAGTTGAGGGCTTAAGAGCTCGAGAAACAACTTCAAAATATTCAAAACTTGGGTAGGAGTGTAATATGAGTGTACAACTTCACCACCCAGAGGTCTTCGACGGCTCGTTAGTCATGGACTAGAGAATCTTGAGGATCAAACTAAAGGCTTCATTGATTTCAAACAAAGACTTTATTGGATGTTCAAGATGGCTGGGTATGAGGGCAAGAGACAAATTGCAAAGGGCCCAACTTAGGCTTGGTAGAAACCTCCCTTGGACAACATCATGACAAATGATGAGACTTAGGCAACATGGAATTAATCATAAGTTTACGAAGTAGGAGGCAATGAAAACTCTCCATATGTTTGGAAGAATAACCAAACGGAGGAGGAAAAAACTCTATGTAGAGTGAACAACTTCCTAAGGTCATACTACTTCCCAAATATTGATGAATAAATAGACAGATGTGCTTTATCCAAGGGCGACTCATTATGTTGCCAATAAAGAAAATACTTTTCCCTTCCTCTTTTTGGGGTATATTTGATTTTTTTGTCTTTTTCAAAGATTTTGGAAAAATAATGAAGGAATGTTATGTTACAACAGAGGAACGAGTGGTACAAACATACAAGTTCAAAGTGCAATGGCAAGAGTGATGTTCAAAACAATGATACTCAGGAAAAAACCTTTGGGGGCCAAGGGTGTTAAGATGCAGAGGCAAAAGTGCTACAAGGCTTGCGTATAAGGTATGCTTCAGATGGTTCAGTTGGGAGAAACATGAAGCCCGCATTTAGACCAAAGATGCAGGTATGCAAACGCGGTTAACAAAACACAGAATGGTAACGTCCTTCGATGTAAGTTTAACGAGCCCGGAGAAGGTAAGCTCGACGGTTTTTCATATTTAGGGAGTCTGAAAAAGTGTAAAAGGAGACTCCATTGGGGTACCTTTTTCGAAGATAGTCTAGTCAGTTCGAAAAAGGGATAAACTAGCACCGACAAGATGTCTATTCAAAACCATTTTAGCGAGTGTGATAAGGACAAGATCACTCGACCATTTTTTCATTTTTAAGGAGTCTGAAAAAATCTTAACTATGGACTCCGTCAGGAATGTTCTTCTGGACCAGTTTAATGAGTGTGAAAGAATAAGGTCACTCAATGATCTTTTCAATTTTAGGGAGTCTAAAAATATCTTAACTATGGACTCCATGGGGGTTCCTTCTTCGTAAGTTTAGTCCCTGAGGCCCGAAAAAGGGATAAAATTATACATGAGAGTACTCTTCTAAAGAACTGAAGTTCCATAGAGTATACCTTTGTTTGTACAATTGACCGTTCGGACTGAAAAAGGGGTAAACTACCGCTGAATAGACGTGACTTCAAATTTCAGTTTAACGAGTGTGAAAGGCCACAAGATCGCTCGACAATATTTTCATGTTTATAAGGTCTAAAAAGGGCTTAAAAGAAGACCCGTGTAAGGAATGTTCTTCGGAACAATTTAACGAGTGTGAAGAAACAAGGTCACTCAGAAATCTTTTCATCTTTAGGGAGTCTAAAAAGGGCTTAAAGAAGACTCCAAGGGGGCTACAACTCATGTATGAAATTGGTTCAGGTAGAGCCCGCTGCTAGGCTCAGACCAGGAGTCTCTTTGATAGTCAACTTGGAAAGTCTCCCAAAAGGGAAGAAAACACAAACCACAGTGTAAGTCCTCCCTCAGTATAGAAACCATAGTCATGGCTTCAAGGATAGCCTCATCTGAAGGCAATTCAAAATCTGAGAAATCATGCAAACGAGGGTCGACAGTCCCAAAGGGTGAAGCAAATTGACCGTACTCCATATGACGATAGAGGTTCTAGCGAAGACTGGTAGAGTCTATCAGTGAAGAATCATGATCATGAGGGCTTGAGGATCTACTAACAATGAGATCTGACTCAGAAGGATACTTGAGCCTACTTGGACCAAGAGGGGGAAACACGAGCTCCCATGCCCCCATTGGATAAGACAATGGATCAATTGTTGAGACCAAGTATTGAGAGGGAACACATGATTGCACAAGTTCCTGCTCAGAAGCAATTGAACATCGAGGATAAGGTGCCACATAATTAACCCGTGGCGAGGTAGAGTCTACACAAACACTAGGAACATAAAAAGGGGTAGTCTAAAATAATGTCAAATTAGGATGGTGAGTATCAGATGTCAGCTGGTCGATAGTAACAATGCTTCCATTATGAGGGAAATGCATCACCCGGAAGAGCGTAGACACCACAACATTCATAGCATATACATAATCATGCCCGAGAAGCATATTTAAATCTAACAGGCCTTGTACCACTATAACATCGACATGGAAAATCTTCCCACCTAACGAGATAGGAAACTGAGGAAGAACCCCCAAATACTCACTAGGACGTCTATCAAAAGCCAACAGTTCATGCGAAGAAGACACAAGCTCTAGAGATCCCAAGACTTTCCAAACTGAGGAGGATAAAATACTTGTAGTGGTTCCTTCATCCACAATACATCGATAATTTTTTGTTGAATTAACTTCAACCCTTATTTGAAAAGGTGTGGTAGAAGGAAGACGAAACTCAACAAGGTCATTCCAATCAAAGGAAACCATCCTAGGGCTTGGAGGGGGTGTGCTCGAAACGAGCAGAATGCCCTCTTGTTCTGAAACTATTGAACCAGAAATGATAAAAACATAGTCGGTAGAAACGTCACTCCCCAAAAGAAGAGTGGGATCATCCAATAACTACATTGGCATGACCACTTTCGCAACCAATGGCTAAATATGTTGTGGGACTGAATGGTCTAAAGGCACGTCACCCCCCAAAAGAGGACTGGGATCAGCCGACGACTGCATCGGGATGACCACTTTCACAACCAATGGTTGAATAGGTTGCGAAACTACATGATCTAAAGGTACCTCAGCCCCTAGAAGAGGAGTGGGATCAACCGATAACTGCATCGACATAATCACTTTCGCAACCAATGGTTGAATGGACTGTGAGGAAACCTTAGAAGACTCAAAATAAAAAGAGCTTGCAGACAGGGACCACAATCTTTGTACCTCTGGAATGTCAGGGAACGAATGAGTAAGGTGATCTCCCTTGCAAATCTTACAAGGGAACTTAGGCTTATGTCCTATCTGTCTAGGTTTCTCAACATAATTAATGCCCCCAACATGACTAGGAGTGGTTGGTTGCACATCTCCAACATGACTTGCAAAGGTTGGTGATGGGTCGATAACATGACTTGCAGAGGCTACAAACCTATTACCAGTATGACTAGAAGTGACTGGACTTTTCCCCCCAGCATGACTTGCAAAGGGTGGGTGTGTGCCCCCAGCATAACTTGCAGAGGCTAGGTGTTTGTCTTCAACGTGACTTACAGAGGTTGTCAACCTATCTCCAACATGACTTGCAGAGGTTGGTGATTTCATCTTCCTATTCTTCCTCTTTCTATTTCGTTTAGACTTCCGGTTACTAGTAACTGTACTTTCACCAGAGGCAGGAGAAGGAGGAGGAGAAGACTTTACTGACAAAGAAACATCAACAGGGTGCCCATGACATAAAGTGATTAACTGAGAAGTGTCAAGAGAATTTGGGACATTTGGAATGGTACCCAACCAAATTGGTAATCCCACATTCAACCCAGGAATGTACAAAGTGGCCATCAAAGGGACACCAATGTTTCCGAAGAAGGGAAAATCACAAGAATCCCCTTGCGAAGGGGTTCCTTGGTTGGTATCATTAATAAATTTAGCCATGAAGATCTTATGCACAGGTTCTCCCCTTGCGGGATCGTTCAAATCCGTAAAACTCTCACACACTGACTCTGAAAAACCAGTGGTATCAAAACAATGCCTTTAAAAAGGAGGCTCCACATTTCTAAGTGGAAGACCAACAAGTCCTCACGACCGGAGGAGTGGGCGGTCTACCACCCTAGGTCAGAGACCCAGTGCCACGAATGACTAAATCACTATGGAAAACTAGGGACCATAGAGCACACACTAAAATTTCCTAAAGGCAAATCAAGCAAATGACTAACTAGTTGAAAGAACAGTTACACCAACCAACACTAGAGAAACTTACCGATGCAAGTGAAAATCGAAAACGGAAGAACCCTCTAGGTATACTTTGCAAAGCGTGGCCCGATGTCTGTCCTAGGTACCGTGGTATACCCCTACAATCACCTATGTATGTCACTAGAAATATAGGCAACTAGGTTGCCAACGTGCGAACAGTCACCAGGCAGGTACAGTTGAAAGTCAAGTAAACCACAATGAGTAGGGTATCGAGCCCAAAGCCTATCAAGGGTATCGAAAGAAAGTTGTCTGGAAGACAAATGAGGACCTCGAATGGATTCAAGACCCATGAAGCTCCATGGCAAATGCAATCAATAGAATCCCAATACAAGCCCTCTATATGTGTTCTCCACTACGATTGGTCAAGCTTTGGACGGGTTATCTCCGCTACCTTTCCGCACACGACCTCGTGTTTATCCCCTGTGTTAGAGGGGGGTCCCTGATAACTTTCATGATACTGGACTTTGACACTCCTTATCATAGACTCTTATGTATGTTTTGCAGCCTTGAAGAGTTTCCTCTCCAACCTAAATCAAGGCTCTAGCCTAGACTAGTTGATGAACCCTATAAAACATAAAGTCTAGTTGATTTTAATTAATGTTATTTTTACTAGCTTGATTTACTCAAAAGGGTACGGTAGTGCAACTGATGGTGTTAAGACTCTTGTGAAAAAATGATGAAACTTACATGAACACTGGCAAAGAATGATTATATATATATATATATATTTGAAATGATTTTAAAATTAGAAGAAAACATAATGTTATGCTTGTTTCTTTTTCTTTTTCAAATAACAATGCAAAGAAAATGCCAGGAAAGAAAGAGATCTAACAAAATAATTTTTTTTTTTTTTTTTTAATATTTTCTTACAGTCACAGTAGAAATAACAAAAGATTCTAAAAGAAGCTAATGAATGCATGATTCATGCCCCCCCCGGCCATGAGGGGGAATTTTTTTTCTTTTCAAAATGCAAATCATTTTTCTTAAAATTTCAAGCTAAAATTAAGTTAAAAAGCTAGGAAACACAAGAAATGTTCTAAATGAAAAAGTAAGATATAATAGAGTACAAACCTAGGCTAAGCTACTCTGACAGAGACCAAGAACCCTGAGAGATATAACTCTTGACAAGGAAAAGGATGATTGCCTCTCCTCAAACAAAAAATTTCTCAATAGGTACGCTGCTGATAGTTCAACAGCCCGCGTGTGTATGCGATATGTGTAAGGTCAGAGCGTGTGTACACGCATGCAGACCATATGGAGGCCGCGTGTACCTCTGCAACTCTTCAAAAATGAAAAGACAAGCAATCAAGCACTGTAAGAGACTACTGGTATTGATAACCAGAATCTATTGAAGACTCAAAAACTTACTTTGACAAAAAAAGAAAACAATTGAAGGAAAAAATTCATAAAACAAACCAATCTGAGACAAGACCGCAAACAACCAAGACTTAGAAAGAATTCCATAAAACCCCTAAGAATGTCTTATTCTGACAGGGAAGAGGATGACAGCCTCAAAAATTTTCTGGAATCTACACGCTACTACTACTTCTTCAACTAGCTTTCATATGCGGGCTGTAACAAAGTAGGGCGTGGGTACACGCATGCAGACCTTATGCAGGTAGTGTGTACCTCTGTGGGTCTCGAAAAACATAGTCAAGCAAATAACAGAGAAACCTGGTACGGTAATCCAGACTCTTTGCTAGCTCAGACTTTGCAGAAACTAAAAAACAGGCAGGAAAATGAGTCTTTTAAACTACCCAAAAACAAAGAAAATTCCTAAGAACCCTAGAGACTTCCCCAATATGGTCGCCAATTCTGTTGTGAGGGAAATCTCCTTACGGACTAACAAATAGGGTTAGACTTTTCATGCAGATATGACCTAGAGAAAATCTACTTTCTACCTTCATCCCCAGACTTACATCCCATTTCTATTTAGTGAGTAATTGGCCAAATCAACTTACCTTGTTCCAGGCATTCAGTGTTGATCCCTAGTCGCACTTTATTACTTGTTCGTAGTTCTCCTTTCCAACGCTGACCTGCATATAAGACAAGCCACAAATACACATGCATTTCACCTATATACTAACAGGTTAGAGATTCAAACATGTGCTTAAAAAACTATGAATAACTCATGAATTGGGATGAGAAAAACATTTTTCTTTCTTACTTTGAATGAATCAACTTACAGAAACTCGAGACCAGCCACCGCTCCGCGAGCCTGATCCCGGGCTCCTCTTCAACTATCCTCCAAATTATTTTCTTTGTATCTCTTCTAGAACAAGGATGGCTAAAGGGCTGGGACAATGGGAATATGCAAATGGGCAGAGTTTCTTTGCTATCTTTTTCCTCCTCCAAATAGGACCCCTAACCCTTCTTTTATAAACTACAAGAAGCTAGGTATTTGGGCGAACCCTCAGCCATGAATGGCCGAAATATTCAGTTAACTCACCCAAAGCTATGTGTTTCGTCAGCAACTTTCCTTTTTCCATGCTTCTGAAGGTCCACACGGGCTTTAGTGGGCCATCTAGCGTGGACATTGTAGATCCACACGGGCTGTAGTGGGTCAGCTAGTGTGGAATTTTAAAAATGGAGTTTTTAGAAGAGTTTTTCAGTAGTGTTTTGGAAAAGAAGAAATCTAAGATGGCATGATGTCAGGTAAACATGTATGGTGTAAATTAGGGTTATAACACTCTCCTTCTTCTTCTTTTTCCAATTCTCTCTGCAAATGTGTGTGTCATTGTTTAGCTATATCTATTATGTGCAGGTCAACACATTTACACTATATAGGATCCGAATGTGGTGATGAGAATTTATCTTTACATTTGTTAAGAAAGAACCAAACAAGACTTGGAAAAACAAATGGTGACATAAATCTATACCAAAAATAAACCTCTTATTTTGGTCGTTGGCACATAGAAATCTCCGCATAAGTGAAAACCATAAGAATCGTGGGCTTGAGAGTCTAAAATGTGAAAACCATAGAAATATCCCTGAACTTGCGCACTCCTCTCTCTCTCAGAAGGTTAAAACCCTAAAGTACCTCCTTCTAACTTTTGTGCACTTCTCTTCAAAACCCTAGAGAGAAGGAGACAAGACTCTCTTCACCACTGCACTAAAAGATTCCTTTCTGGCACAATTGGCATAGTTGGGAAAGTGAGCCCTATAACATGAGGACCCTACCATGTCATGTCCATTTTTTATAGCTTAGCGTTTGTTGCACATAGGGTGATAGGGTTGGCCATGAGTGCTACGATAGCCTACGGTTTCAACATATGGAAATAGTCAATGGAATAGAACTAGATAAATATTGAAACATATTATCTCTAATAGATAGATATTGAAACAATCAATGTCACTTACGCTTGGAACAATTGTCGTAGGAGAGAACCTCAAATCTAGAAGAAGGCGTGGAATTCTTATCAAACTAGACATGTAAAAGGCATCTGAAATATAAGGTTAAGCCGTTGTTGAAATTGATGTGAAGAGGATATCCCCCTTACTTCATATAAAATAGAAGGTGAACACGTGGTTGAAATGAGGGTTAAATGAGAAAAATCTAGCAAAGGATAGAAAGTGAGATAAATGAGGGATAAATGAGCAAGGAATTAAAAAAAAATAGACATTAGGACTAGGTTCTAACATGTTCAATGGACTTCCTTTTACTTCCGAGAATATTCTCTAAGAAAATGTATCCATGATGTTCAAGATGAATGACTTTTCCAAAATACCAAAGATGAATGAACACAAATCATATGAAGACAAAAGTACAAATGTCATCTCTCAAATCCTAAAGGAAACACAAGGATAAACCCTAGCCCTCCCTAGTGCGCACTTATTTTATCCTACTAGCAAAACCTAGAAGTCCTTCTCCTAAGATTTGCATACTACTCTCTCTTTTGTGAACTTATTCTACTAACTAGGCATGGCATAGAGTGTAAATTCTAACCTTGTACAATATCTACTGCAAACTGATATTCAGAAAAGAACAAAAAAGATACAATGGCAAATACAAACATTACACAGAGATTTTTCACCTGGAAACCCAAACCGGGAAAACCAACATATATTATATTCATACAATTATGTTACATTGTTTACAATACAATATACATATAGGATCCAACGACATCCAAAACCCTAAACCAATGACCTGGATTAGTCCAAAACCCTAATTCCTTAACCGGAAATAGAAAACCATAGGCAAAAACCATGTGCCAAAAAACCACCAACCCCCTAGTTTCTCAGGCTACAACCTGAGGGAAGCTCCAACTCCCCAATTCTCTCGATACAACCAGAAGGAGGCTACAACCCCCTATGTTCTCTGGCTACAACCAGAAGGTGGCTACAACCACCTATCCTTGCCCCATCCTACCACCCTGAAGTAGAAGTAGAATGATGGAACCACTGTCAACCTGTCAATGTAAGATATACCGTTGTAAACATGTACCAATAAATATGAACCATGCATTAAATTGTACCTCAACCTATTAGCCTATGGCTTACCTTTACCAATCAGTAAGTCTAAATTGTCACCTATATTTGAATTATTCATTTAGGATATTAGTAATATATCCTCAAGTGATGAATAATGAGTTAGTTAAGATTGCCTAGACTAGTCATCATGCATGATTTTAGGATCTAGAGAAAATCTCTCTATGAGGTGGCATCATCCATTATACTATAAATATCTAACATTGGAGTGAATACATTGTAGTGTTGGCTAGTGATCCTTTTCTGCCATGTTGTTATTCTTGTTTATGTTTTATCAATTGGTATCAGAGCCATGGTGAAGAAATGGTGGGGTGAGATCCGAGTGCAATCAAATTTAGTTTGGTCGTTTAAAGTTCTGAATCAAATTGAATGCTTGGGTGATATCTGTGAGGAGGAGCCCACTAGAAGGAGGTAACATATCTTTTTTTTTATTTTTTATCTTGTGCTTTAATATCTCCACCTCTACCTAATATATCTGATATGAATATCTGTTCGCAAATAAGTATCTGATATTTTTTTTTGTCTGGGAATAATTTTTGAAAAGATTTAGGTTTTTTCATCCGTAATGCCAAATATGAAAATTTGACAGTCCCTGTGCACTTCGCCCAATTCCCACCATCATTTTCTGAACCTTCTTTGACCTCTTGAAGGATAAACTAACAAATCGGTCAATCCTCCACCAAGATCGCTAGTGTTGATCATTTTTCAGTAAGATCCAATTTACTTTCGAACTTCTCTTCTTGGATCATGTTCCTCATTTTACAGACATAGTTTTCAAGGGAATTCTTGGCATCCATCCTATCTACACAACCAATCCACTACAGATTTTCCAAATATCATCGCATCCATCCCATTGCATTGTAGATGGAAGCTTGGAGAGTTGTATTCGAGAAGATTCAAACCACTAAAAGATTTTCCATTCAGGACATCTATTAAGCTCCATCCAAATTCTTACCTCCATTCTTTGCCCAACATACCCTCTCCTCCAGTTCAAAATAAAATGAAATAAAAACAATAACATCAAGCGATCAACCCAGCAAATTAGATATGAACTTGTCAGTGGAAAATTTGATTCAAATCAATGTTTAAAGTCTTGTTTTGGTCTCTCGAGTGAGTTGTGTATAACTTAATATGATCCATGACCGAATTCAAACGCCAACCATAGATAGAGGGAGATTCCCGGTTATTATTCTTTCAATCCTTTTGATGGAAATCATACCCAGGGTTTTATAGACAGAGAGAAGACAATCGCGGGTTTGGGAAGAAAGTCAATACATTTGGGAAGCGTTGGTTGTCTCCTTGAATGAAGATGTCATAAGTCTCTACGATGAGAAAAAAAAAATTCCTGCGTTAAAATAAACATGAATTCAAACCCTCATTTTTTCGTTGCATGAATAAAGTCTTCTCGGAACCAACTTTAGTGGAGGATGAGTGCGCTAGAAGTGCATGTGAAGAATACGAGAGAAGTCACATTTTTTATTCAAGCCAAGGGTATAGTGAGAAAAAATTTACCATTGACCTTATCGATCTTCATTCCCTTTCAAATTTGAGTGTCGAGCTCATTGATTACATTCTCTATGTCATCTACAAAGAGGTCGAGAATTGGATTTAGTTCAGAGATTTTCAAATTGGGTTTGATTCTCTTGGATCAAGTCTACATTACCTTGGTGATGCATGAGCTCATGAGGGCTTGATTGACATTTATTTGTTCAAGATTCTTCTCCACAAACTGCTCCATGGATTCTTCAACGATTTACTCAAAATAATTTTTAAATCTCCTCAAAATCTCCTAAAATATCTTCTCAACGATTTTCTCATCCAAAATCCACAGCGATCTTCTCAACAAATGTACCTCGTTCCCTCCATTTAGTGTGATGATTGTGGAAAAGTCTCAACCACCTCCAGTGTATTCAAATTATTGGTTGGACTAGTAAAAGATATGAAATGTTTTTAATTTCAATCATGACATGTTTAAAAGATGCCAAATGTTTTGAAATTTTAGTTAATAAAATATACCAAAAAAAAAAGACAAATTATGCACGATATTTTATAAAATACTTTTAGAGTGACATAAAAAAAAAAGTCATGAAAGCTTGATTATCAAATACTTTAGAGGATAATAAAGTATTTGATCGGAGTGATAAGAAGATTTTTGTGATGAAAGTGATAAGAGGATTTATGTGGAGTGAGAAGAGATTTAGAAATTTTAATTATGTAAAAGGGGTTAAAGCCTTGATGTGTGAGGGAGATTGAGAAATTGAGAAATCTTGATTGTAAAAGGGTTTGAATCTTTGATGAGTGTTTGGTGAAGCTTTTTCGTCACAAGGGTATCGAGTTAATTGTATTTGGGCTTTGTCATGCGAAGGATTCTATAATAAAATTGAAGTTTGTTTTTTCTTTGTGTCCTAGATCCGCCCAAAATTGAGTAAGGGGATCTTAGGTACACTCTGTGTAGTGCGCGCTGGTGATTTTTTCATGGTTATCTTCTGAGCTGATTTATGTCTAGTTTTAACATTATTACACACACATGAAGTGAACAACAGATTAAGGAAATGCAAGCTCGCATAATTAATTAAATTCAAGCAGATTCAATCAAAGCACTCAATTAAGTTGCATTCATTCAAAAAATGGACACATCAAGCACCTAATATCAAGGACTCAAAATGTCATCAAAGAAGTCAACTTTGAAGATCACTTCAACTTCAACATCAACTACAAGTAATGTACTTGCAAATAGTATTTTTTGTAAGTAATCAAGATCAACTATAATGTTTTTGTAAATGTCCAATCAAATCAAGTTGAATTGCAATTTTCGGTGCATTTTCGGCTGGGCCTGATACCCTTGAGTCATTTTGAGTCATAATTGATAAGGATGAGTAATTGAAACTCAAATCATTGTAATACTTTGGGATGCATTTTCTGGTGGTAACCGACATCCTCAACTTCCTAGAAGCAAGTTCAAACAAGAAAAATTCAAGCGAGAGTGAAACAAAATCAAGTGATCGTGAAGTTCAAGCAAGCGATTCAAGTGAGCGAGTTGCAGATAAGCCTTTTCTGATGAGCCTTCTTCTGTAATCACGATCTACCTGCACAATAAGACCTCTTTTAGTGTTTTCAAAATGGCTCGAAGTCTCGAATTATTAGAGTTAGTGAACACTCTAATAAAAACCATTGAAGACAACATAGTGTCATTGAACAAAGCAATTCTTCAATCAATGCTAACTTGTTTGCAAGTGAAGAAAGCTAAATTTAGACTTCTTCAATCTCTATCGCAACTATTGAATGATGAGTTGATAGATCTAAAAAATGATCATCCAGAGAAGTGTTCTGAACTAGTTTTTGTTCAACACAACCCTTTCTATGATGATGATAATGATGATGAAAATGATGTTTTTAATCAACAACCAGTGAAGGAACAACACAGTGATACAACTTCAGAATCAGTTTCAGACAAAATTGAATCTATTCATGAACCTACATTTCAAGAGTTTTTGTTTGATTTCAGTGAATAAAACCTTTCAATGATGCATCAACATGCAGTAAATCCACTTCCACAGATTTCAAAGCAACAGGTTCATAATACTCTTTTCAAGCCCATCATCAAACCTTGGGAAGAAATCATCTACAACAAGAATAGAATAGGACTTGGATATGACAAGGAAGTTACCTTTCATATTCCTGATTATTCCAGACCAATCAAGTTCCAAAGTGTTGGATTCCTTCAAGAAGATTTAACTTCACCTGTTCAAGTTCAACATCAGAATGATAAGTGACAACACTGTAATCAAGTTGGTCACAAGGAGAATCAATGTTTTGATCTCCATCCTTGCCAACATTGTGGCAAGCATAACCATTCTTCAGACAGATGTTCAACACTAAAGAAACCTGCAAGATTGAAGATTCACTATGAGTGGATTGATCCTTGGAAATGGTCATCAACATCCAAGTGATTATATAAGTCTTATCGTAGAATTCAATCTCGAGTAAAGACCAACCTTGTATCACATAACATTTTTGTACCTCACACAAGTGGTCCCCTTATGGCGTCGCTTTCGAGCATGGCCCTCACGGGATGAGATAACATGTGGTTTTTTCTGCATGCCCCCTTTGTGTTGTACTCAAATGGAATAAGTATGGTACTCTCTTGAGCCTAGAAGGGGGGAGTACAATGATGTAACTCTCATGCACCTTAAAGAGGGGATTTCAAAATTCCAGTGAAGATGGTTCATGAAACCACTTATGGTCTCTCCTTTTAGCTGACAAAGGGGGGAATTGATGATGGAATTGAATGTGGTTGTCACACAGAAAGTCTCGACAACAACAAACATCAAGTATGCTAGATTGACATGAAATTTGCCAAATTGGCAACTACGGTCTGTAGAAGACAGACTTTAGCAGAATTATGGTTCAATAAGTTTAAGTTGAATCATAC
>SNQJ01S0227536.1:0-10904 GCA_010110895.2 Picea sitchensis | reverse complement strand
TGTTCTTTTGGACCAGTTTAACGAGTGTGAAAGAATAAGGTCACTCGACGATCTTTTCAATTTTAGGGAGTCTGACAAGAGATTAACTATGGGCTCCGTGGGGGTTCCTTCTTCGTAAGTTTAGTCCCTCGGTCCCGAAAAAGGGATAAAATTATTCCTGAGAGTACTCTTCTATAGAGATGAAGTTCCATAGAGTATACCTTTGTTCGTACAGTTGACCGTCTGGATCGAAAAAGGGGTAAACTACCGTCGGACAGACGTGACTTCAAATTTCATTTTAATGAGTGTGAAAGGCCACAAGAACGCTCGGCAATCTTTTCATTTTTTGAGGGTCTGAAAAGGGCTTAAAAGAGGACCCATTATTTTTTGGGAGTCCTAGGGGTGAGGTCAAGAGCGAAGAAGAATCATGCAAATGAGGCTCAAACTCGTATTCAAGAAAAAATATAAGGACTCCCGAGCCTATAGTGTTTTAGAGACAGCATGAATACCATAATGCAACCATGATCTACCTAGGGCATCCATGTTTCGGTAAGCTCTACCACCAAGTTGCGACACTTCTAAAGAAAAGATGATGGTTTTGTATCACAACCTGATGGGATCGATCCTATGGAAAAGGAAAAAGACAATGAGATACGCAAATCAAGGTAGAAACCTAACCTATATGTTCAAGTTGAGCATTGGAAAAAAAATTCCACGGACCGTCAAAAAATACTCAAAACTCAAAAAATAATTGTCCCAATACTCGATCAAATCCCTCCTATGCAACTCCTGAATCACTCTAAATGGTTTTTGGTATAAAGAAAATGATAAGGGAGGCCAAAAAAGTGACAAAAAGAGGCCAAAAAGTCTATAAATAGAAGCTGGCAGCTCATTAGCACCATTGCTGATTTGGAAATTGACTTTTGAGCCAAAAGACCCCCTTTGATTAAAGTGGTGATTCTGGGAGCTACAGTGGATGAAACGAACTTCTGTCTGGACCAAGTAAGTACAAACTCCCTTATCTTGCAATTTATGTCTTTATTTATGTATTGGGTTTCATTTTTTAGGGGGGCATCGACCTTTAAAAAGTCGACCCTAGGTCCACGCGGGTTGTCTCAGGACAGGCCGCGTGTACATGCGATTGTTGCCATTACAACACACATGGGCCCCCTTATTGAATGAAAAAGACTTCAAAAGCAAGGTTTAACCTTCTTGAACCTTCTTGTTTTGCAGGATGTATGTCCATTAGAGAGAAAGAGAGCATGAAGAGGTAAATGAGTTGGTCGAGGAAGACCCCAATGCCGTGGCTAATTTGATGCAGTGTGGGTTACTCAAATTTTTCCTATGTCCTTTCATGAGGGCACAACCTAGGCTACTGAATGCCTTGGTTAACTACTGGCATCCAGATGCAGAGGCATTCATGTTAGAGGGGTAGTCACTGGTGCCCACGGTTGAGGATATTTACTTTTTGACTGGCCTCTCCGGGAGAGGGGAACCAGTCAATTTTCAAACTTTTCCTACGGGGCCGCATAACATAGCGGAATTGATAGGCCTATATTGTGTAGCTGATACAAACCACGCAAGCGCGTAGGTTCCTATAAGCAAGATCACGAACTTATCGCTACAGGCGATAGTATTTCTTATTGAGCGAATTACTGGTTCTGCGGCTCTACATCAAGCATCTCGCGCACAGATGAACTGTGTAGTCCAGTGCTTAAATGCACAAGTTTTTGATTGGAGTACCACTTTTCTTGAGTGTATCAAGAGGCAATTGACAAATTGTTGTTTGCAGACACATAGGAACTTCGGGTTCAGGACCATTATGTGTTCGTTCTCTTTTGAGAGAGTTCCGAGTTTTATTCCTCGAGTAGTGGTAGGAGGACACCATGCCTCTCTTCCTGCTGTGTGTAGATGGGCAGTACTACTTCCGTGACAGGGTGGTGGAAGGACCAATGAGTCCTTTGATCATGACTTTTTTGCATGGCTGTCACGACATATCCCGGTTATAGAGGACTATCCCTATGCTGAGATTGATTTTTTGAGAGACCCGGAGATACTAGTACCTCCTGGTGAGGAGTGAGGGGAGATGGGTAAGTCTCCACCTTTGTAGTTTTTTTTGTTGTATATGTAATTTTTATGTTTTTTTGTTATATATATCATTTTTTGTTATGCCAGAGTATTTAACGGATATGTGTTCATTTTGTGAAGATGTGGGACCAGTGAGACCCGCTAACTATGCAAGGAACCGACGTCATCCTCGACCAAGAGATGCACCTATCGCTGCCGGGGGACCAGCAGTAGCAGGAGATCTTCTAGCCAGGGAGAATGAGAGGGTATTGAGACAGGTTGAGCGTGACTTTACTACGCTCACTCACACAGTCCCGATGGCAGAGATTTAGGACCTTCCACCATCTATGCAGCCTCATGTAGTGGGGGCACCACAGATGTGGGTCCGGTTGTTTCAACGTCTAGCCAATGCTGTGGACCAGTATAACAGGGCCCATAGGCCCTGAATTTAGCTTAGACATTTTGATATTCCATGAGCACTACTTGTATATATTTTTTGAGGGCTTAATCCCTGTGACTTGTTATCGGTTATATTTTTTAGGCGCTTGCGTCCATCTATGTACTCTAGTTACTTTATGATATTATATATGGGTTTTTGGTCTTTTGTGTCTTATGGATCATGTGTGCAAAAACATATTTACATGCTTATGTCAATGTTCTTTCATATGTGTGCAAGATGCCAATCTAAAATTTGATTAGCTAGAGTATTTGTAACTTGGTTTAATCTCCTAGGAACATGAAAATATGTAATATAATCAAAGTTTTGTTCTAAGAGACGTACCCTAAGGAATCGTCAGTGTAAAGTTGGATCATGAACCCGGTATACTCTATTTAACTAAGACACAACTAGTTGAGCATTGAGATAGACCCGAAGATGAGAGATACCCAATGACAAAGCGTCACGAAGCAACTCAATAACTGCACTATACTCGACAACATTATTTGTGGTGTCACCTAAGCATATCCCTCCGGAATATAATAACTGGCCTTGAGGTGTAAAGATTACCCAAGTTGCGGAGGCAAGCCTCCGAGTGTGCCAACTAGCACCGTCTGCATACCCCATAAACACTTCAGAATGACTTGACATCTGCCACAGTGACGAAAGATAGTATCAATGACACGTCCATAATACTAAAAGAAAGTAAAAAAGTAATAGTACAAAGACTATACATATGTTACAAAAAGTTACCCATAGTGACCTACCTATGAGTAATACTTCTTGAGGTAGAGCCCATTTCTAGGCTCCGCCAAAGCATTCCCTTCAAAGTCAACCAGATGATAAGCACCCTTTTTTAACACTTATTTTATGATGAAAGGACCGAACCACATGGGTTTGAATTTTCCTGCCCCTAGGGGGTCCTTATCTTGGTCATAGACCAAGACAAGGTCGCCTTCAAAGAAAATTCGAGGAACAACGGACCTATCATACTGACACTTGACCTTATGTTTATAAGCCTCGTTGGCCAGGACCGCATCACAACGCTGCTCATTGAGCTTCTCAAGGTATACTAACCATTCTTCAAGTGGAGAAGTGTCTGGCAATAATTGTACTGCCAACTTTAGAGATGGGATCTGACATTCAATGAGAAAGACTGCCTCCAGCCCGTAAACGAGTTGAAAAGGTGAGAAACCAGTTGTATTGTTAACAGATGTTCGGTAAGCCCATAATGTTGAGTATAACATCAAATCCCAATTTGTCTTATCTAAGTTGATAATTTGCTATAAGATAGTCTTAAGATTTTTGTTTACAGCTTCCACCTGCCCATTTGCTTGGGGGTAGTAGGGTGATGAATGTTCTTGTCGTAACCCAAGATTTGATGTTAACTCAGTCATCATCTAGTTCTGAAAGTGACTTCCATGGTCAGTGACAATCTCCCTCGGGACACCGAACCTTGCTATTATCTGATTGAATAAAAAGAGAGTTGCAGTCTTTCCATCATCTTTAAACGTTCGCATAGCTTCGACCCACTCTGTAAAGTAGTCTACAGATACGATGATATAGAGGTGCCCCCTTGCTAAAGGAGGGTTGCAAGTAGTGTAATCAATCCCCCATTTGGTGAAAGGACCAACTGTGATGACAGGAAACATGGAAGCAGGATGTTCCCTCATCTTCCGAGAGAAGATTTGGCACGGATGGCATTTTTTTGACTGATTCGATACAATCTTTCATAAGTGTCAGCCAGAAGTAAATTGCTCGTAGAATATTTTGGGGTGTTTCCAACCTAGACAAATGACTGTCACAAGCTCCAGTATGAAAATCGTTAAGAATGATAATTGCTTCCTCATGAGTGAGACATCAGCGTAGGATGCAGTCTACACCTCTCTCATACAATGTATCATCGAGTATGAGATAATTCTTAGCCTAATGGCGTATGCATCGATGCTCATCGTGAGAAGCAGTGGTGGGGCACTTCAAAGTCTGGAGATAGATAAGTATATCTCCATACTAGGGATCTGAAGATGTGATCAAAAACATATCTCCCCGGATAGGTGATTCTTCAGGCACAACGTCAACTGACTCAACCGGAAGTTCCGAAATAAGTTCCGCGAAGACCAGTGACTTTTTGGACTTTTTTGAAATGAAGTATAAGTCAAACTCTTGGAGGATGACTATCCATCTTCTAATTTTTCTGCCTATTACCCATCGTGTCAACATGTACTGGAATGGATTCACGACATCAATGATGATGGTCTTGCGAAACAGAACATAATGATGGAGCCTTTGAACAGCATGAACTGCTGCCAATGCAAGTTTTTCAGTATGAGAATAATTAAGTTCCGGCCCTACGAGGCCTCGGCTCAGGTAATAGATCACGTATTCTGAGAACAAGTCATCTTCCTGAACTAAAACGATGCCAATGGTTGACTCTGTTGCAGCCAGATATAATAAGAAATCTTTGTTATAGATCGGTGGTCGGAGCAGAGGGGTAGTTGTGAGGGCATGTTTCAATGCGTCGAAAGAGCGTTGAGCCACATTGTCCCAGTAAAAGGGAATGTCTTTCTTCAGTAAGTGCATAAAGCCCTTGGTGATTTCAGAATAGTTGGCAATGAAGCGTCGTAAAAAGTTCGCCTTGCCTTATAGACTCTGAAGTTGAAGGATTGTGCGTAGGGGGGGAAACTGAATTATTGCCTCAACCTTGAGAGGATCGACCATGATCCCTGTTTTTGACACTATGAAACCTAACAATCATCCCGACGTTACACAAAAGTTGCACTTGTTTGGATTCAGGCGAATCCAAAAGTAGCGACAACGTTTGAAGATAAGTCAGAGGTGTGTGGGATGATCCGTTCTCTTGCAAGATAGCGATGCTAAATCATATAGATAGGCCTCGACTATATGATTGAGGTCATGGAAAGCAAAAGACATGGCCCTCTGAAAGGTGGATCCAACATTTTTGAGAACAAAAGGCATTTTACAATATGCGAATGTACCCCATGGGAAGATGAATGTCGTTTTCTATTGGCCTTCAGGTTTGATTTGGATTTGGTTATATCCTGAAAAACCATCCATGAAAGAAAAGGCTTCGCAACCCACACATTCATCAATAATCTGGTCGACGAATGGTGTGGGAAAATTATCGTTGGGACATGCCTTGTTCAAATCACGGAAGTGAGTACATACATGAATCATGCCTTGTTTTTTATTGACTAGCATGGGGTTTGACACCCATTGGGTCAAATGGATAGGATAGATAAACCCGACTTTTAGCAATTTCTCAACCTTAACCTTAATGGCTGCTTCTTTCTTAGGATTAATTGGACGAAGCTTCTACCGAACCGGCTTGGCATCAGGATACATTTTGATTTCATGTTCAACTATTTTTGGATCGATGCCTGGAATTTCCTCGTAAGACTAGGCAAAAACGTCGCGGAATTCTTTGAAAAGATCTATGTAGATTTGAATCTCTTCAGGGGAACAGTCAGCTCTGACGAAGACATTCTCCACAACGCCAGGGTTTTGGGAGATATTGATCGGTAAATTTTCAGCGATAGTTTCCATATTACCCTCAGCATAAACCTCATGTGTAGCTAAGGGATTAACAAGACAAGACCGATCTCCCATCATAGTCACGGTGAATTCTCCTGCTTCAATTTGGCTTAAATCTGGGAGGAAGTATGATCTATGATGAAGATCTTCCCAGGGTTTATCTGGACTAGTCATTGCCTCAATTATTACTTCATCAGAAGGCAAGTCCATGTCCAATGAATCAATGTGAGAGAGATAACCCTAAGCCCAAACAGGCTCTAGAAGTGGATCTAACTCTTGTGCAGGAGTTGGATCAGTGTGGGATGAAGTTTGCTAGACTAAGGAGTACGCTACTTCAGCTACGGATAAGGGCATGGACATGCCCAGGTGGCCTGTCTCATCCATCGTGGCCGATGGGGAAGGAAGTGTCCACGGATCGTTGAAGTAAGTCGTGCGGAACAATGAAACTTGAAAAATCTCAACCTTATGGTGATTGGATATAAACTTGATATCGCCTTGAGGGGGTGGGTTATCGAAGGTACCCATCAAAGATGGGCACAAACCAACCCCTACATTGATGACACTTGGTTGAGGATTATCAATCATCGGGACCATGGATGTCCCCAAAGTAGGTTGAGGTGTGGAGAAGGACAATTGATCAATGGTCACTATCCAGCCCTCGTGTGGAAACAACAAGACCTGGAAAACTATAGCAACCATAGCTTGCATGGCATAAGCCCAACTCCTTCCTAACAAGAGGTTATAGTCGAGGGGAGCATCGACTACCTCTACTTCAACACACACGGTCTTCCCTCCTAACTGCACGAGGAAAGAAGGAACAATACCATGTGGTCGGAACGAACGACCATCGAAAGCGGTGAGGAGAGTAGGTGACAGAGACAAAACGGGTTGGCCAATGACCTTCCAACATGCCAATGACATAACGCATGTCGAGGTGCCCTCATCAACCACCGTGCGGAAGATATTCTGAGTAAAATTTTTCATGGGATAAGCCACTACTATCTGAAACGCTACATGGTAAGGTAGACAAGGTTTTAAGTCAGTTGTATCTAGCAAGATTGTACCCAGATTAAAAGTCTTGGTAGATCCTAAAGTGGTTAACAAGGCTTTCCTCTAAGAAGGGCAGCTTTGGAGGACCTCCAAAGCGGACATCGTGCAAGGGGTTTGTGATAAATCTTCCACCACGGAGTAGTTCTAGGCGACCCTTGTGTTTGGGTTATGAGAATCTTTTTTGAATGCGCCTTTGGGAATGCATGTCATTGTTTCACCCAACGTCTTCTCAATTTGTAGAGGAAGAGATGGGAGTTCATCTTCTTTACCCTTCTCAGAAGCACTTGGTTTACTATAGTCATATGCTCTAGTCGATATAAAAGCATCACCCCTCACCATATATACGTTCATGGAGGTGGGGTTGTTCGCAGGCGGAGAGGGGTCTTGGCTTCCCCCTTCCGTGCTTGCAGAGGCTTGGGTTAGATTTTTCCCATGTTGAAAGGGATTGGTCAACACATTAGGTTGTTGCTGCATCACAAAGTTTTGGGCTTCTGCAAGCCGAGGACATAGATGGGTCAGGTGGTCTTCTGTGCACAATTTGCACAGATACCTCGCCTTCCAATTCTCAGTGTTGTCCCCGCCAGCATTATCGGTAGGTTTTTTAAACCCCTTACCTTTCTTTCGTTGTTTTTTCTTTCCTTTAGGCTGCTGGGTGGCCTTTGGGTTAGTCGATTGCACTGTGTGTACCTCCGACGTTTTGGTAGGGGGAGCATCCAAAGTAGTAGTTTGGATAGCCACTGTATGTTGTAGAGATAACTGTTGCAACTGCTTCGTCAAATGCTCAACGGGCTTTGTTTGTGCTGAACCAACAATACCATCGGCATGTGGTCCATCTCTATGTCTAGTTTTATCCAGAATTGAGCGTGGCGCATCCGACAAGATGTTGTATAATAAACCAGACTAAGAATAGATGAGCTCAAATTGTTGAGCTCTCATGATGGCGTCTTCTTCGGAGAATACTCCCGACATTGCGACGTCTTTGGACAACTGGGGGACCAAAGACTTAAGGAACCATGAAAGCAGGAATGTTGGTGGGACTAACACCTTAATTAAACTCTTATGGCGTCTCCATTCTTGGATGTGATCAGAGATATGGTCGGTTGTCATCTGTTCGAAATTGGCCAGCAGCTTTGTGCTAGCGTCGTATCTCACAGGTAACTGGAAATGGTTCAGGAAAGCCATTTCTAGTTCATCGAAGGAAGAGTATCTTGAGCAATCGAGCTCAATGTACCATTTTGCAGCACTCCCAATGAGAGTACATTGAAACAATCACAACTGTACGTAGTCATCTTTCAATGAGTTAGATGAGCACCAAATATGGAAGGCAGTCACATGATCTCCTGGATCTTCGTTAGGCTTGGCTTCAAAATTTGGAATGTCCAAAGGTAAATTTGTCGGCATAGGAGGCCAACGCGGATCGTGACAAATAGGGTCATTCAACAACCTTATCAAATTTGGCAAGTGAAAAGTCACCAAGAAGGGTAGTTTGGGTTGTTGGTGATAACCTGGGAGAAAGGGGCCTGGAGTTTGGCTGGCACCAGGCTACCAGGAAAAGTTCGGTTGCTGGCCCGGATTCTAGTAGAAACCATGGCCCTAACCAGCGTATGGATTTTGCGTATGTGGAGACATCGTCGGCTAATTTCCAAAATAGGATATAGATGGTTGGGCATGCATTACATTCGAAGGACTTTGGGAAGGGTTGCCCCATGTCGGTCCTATGGGGATAGGCATAGTAGTTTGTCCAGGGTTCCATTGATTGTGGAAAGAATTACCCCAGATTGGCATTCCAGACAAGGGAATGGATCCCTGCCAAGTATTCCAAGGCCCTCATGTGGAAGAAGTTCCTAGATTTTCCCCCTGTGCAGGAATAATACTCTGCATAGGAATCGATTGTCCAAAACAGGGATTGGCCCCAGTCGGGAAGGCGACTGATGAGAAGATGTTGTCACCAAACATTCATATTCAAGAAAATGGTGTTGAACCTACCGGCATACTATGCGAAGGTGGTACTTGACTCCCCGCTCCAAAAAAACTATGGTGTGTAGGTTTCCCGGCGGGTTGCTGATACGATCCACCGAGTGAAGGGGATGAAGGAGGTATATGACCTCCTCCGTAAGGGAAAGTGTTAAAAGGAGCAGGAGTGCCCCCCATGTCACCTTGCAGAGGAGCGCTAGAGCTCCCTGCCCCCAGACCTGAAGTCTGTAAAGTGGAGTAGGAAAGTATAGAACTTGTACCTGAACTAGGCATTCCGTATGAGAACGGAGGGCCCGTCGCACTCGGTGTGAAAGGGGTTTTTGCCGCTGCCAAAGATGGGATCAGACCACTGTGTGATGTAGAAGCGATCAAGATCATGGTGGCTTGGACCGATGACGGTGGGTTAGGAGGTGAAAACTCTCCTGTGGTGACAATTGTAGTGGGAATTGAAGAATTCCCAGAGGGAGTAACAACATTTGTTTCCATTACTGTGTGCAACACTATCTGGCGCTCGTAAAATTGAATTGGTACGATGAAAGGTGCCAAGAAATTAGTTGTTGGGGTTTCAATCGGGCCAAGAGAGTTCACTTCAAGGTCCAAAATGGTTGATTCCTCTGGGTGTTGGTCAGGCACAATTTCTTGTAACCCGGTCGCTTCAAAAGTCCCTTGTTGGTCTAACTTAATGGTGGCAGGGGTGGCTCCAGTGTAACCAGTGGCAGGCCAAGAAGCCTTCGTGACCGGAAAAGCTTGTGATCCTCCACTGTGTGAGAAGATCAAAGACACTCTAGGGTAGTCTAAACTTTCAAAAGTAACACACACTAAAAAAGTCCTTAGAAGATAAGACAGGCAAACACTAAATTAATTGGAAGAACAGTTACAACAACCAACACTAGAGAAACTTACCGGTGCAAGTGCAAGTCAAACACGGAAGCACCCTCCGAGTATACTATGCAAATCGTGGCTCGATGTCTGTCCTAGGTACCATGGTATACCCCCGTAGTCACCTGTGTATATCCCTAAAAAATATAGGCAACTAGGTTGCCAGCGTGCGAACAATCACCAGGCGGGTGCAGTCGAAAGTCGGGTAGACCACAATGAACAGGGTATCGATCATGAAACCTATCAAGGGTATAAAAAGAAAGTGTTCCAGAAGAAAACTAAGGACCTCGAATGAATTCGAGACCCACGAAGCCCTGTGGCAAATGCAATCGACGAAATCCCAAAACAAGCCCTCTATATGTGTTCTCCACTACGATTGGTCCAGCTTTGGAGGGGTTATCTCTACTTCCTTTCCGCACACGACCTCGTGTTTATCCCCTGTGTTAGAGGGGGGTCCCGAATAACTTTCATGATACTTGACTTAGACACTCCCTAACTCAGACTCCAATGTTTGATTTTAAATGGCCTTGAAGAGTTTCCTCTCCAACCTAATTCAAGGCCCTAATCCTGAACTAGTTGGTTAACCCTACAAACATAGAAGTCTAATAAATTTTAGATTTAGCATTATTTTTATGTCTTTGTATTATGTCAAGGGGTATGAAAGTGAAACTGATGAGGTGTAAAAGACGAAAGAAAAAAATGAATAAAAAGCTGGAAACAAAAAACTTTTACTTAATGCAAAATTTCAACAACTTTTCAATTTTTTTTTTATTTTTTATTTTTTAATTTCTAAGATTTTGGATAGCAAACTCAAAAGAAATTTCACTTGAATACAAGCTACTTATGATATAAGTAAACTACAAAAACTTATGAAATAAACGACTTTTCCCTGGCTAATAATGCAGAAACACACTCTTCAACCAAACAAAAAAATGATAGATATTTTATTTATTTATTTAAATGTTGA
>SNQJ01S0227535.1:0-14515 GCA_010110895.2 Picea sitchensis | reverse complement strand
ACAGATAATGGAGGAGAATACACCTCGAAGGAGTTCGTTGCATTCTGCAAATCAGTAGGGATTAGGAGGGAGCTAATTGTTCCTCATAATCCTCAACAAAACAGTGTAGCAGAAAGAAAGAACAGATCTATCGAAGAAACAGTAAAATCCCTATTGAACGATCAAGATCTATCCATGTTTCTATGGGGAGAAGCAGCAATGACGGCCATATACATGTAGAACAGAAGCCCTCATCGCATATTGAAGGAAATGACACCAGAAGAAGCATTCTCAGGTAAGAAACCTAACGTAGAAAACTTAAGAATATTTGGATGTCAAGTTTATTCTCATATTCCCAAAGATAAAAAAAATAAACTAGAATCCTCAGGAAAGAAGGGGATATTTGTGGGATATAGTGATTCATCCAAAGCCTACAGAATATATATTCCAGATCAACACAAGATAGAATTAAGCAGAGACGTAACATTCAATGAAAGAATGGCCTTCAAAAAATCTATTGAAGAAACTATAGAAGAAGAAGAAATTGAAGAACTAAATGAAGAAAACACAGAAGGTGAAAATAACGAAAGGGATCAACCTATGGAGATATGTGAGAACGATGATCCAGATAATATACCAAAGAACAAGAAATGACCAGCTTGTCTTGAAGCCACCTTACAAGACGCAGAAAGAATGAAGGTTCCATAAGGAACATCCAGGAAGACTAAAAGACCGAAAATATTCTCAAGTTATGCAGCATACATGACAAAGCTTCTAGATGAAGAACCTAGTACATTTGAAGAAGCAGTTAAAAAGGAACAATGGAAAGAAGCTATGGCGGAAGAACATCAGTCCATTATGAGAAATGAAGTATGGGAAATTGTACCGAGACCTAAAGAGAAATAAGTTGTAACTTCAAAATGGGTATACAAGATCAAACATGCAGCAGACGGAAGCGTGGATAAATATAAGGCAAGATTCGTGGTCAGAGGGTTCTCCTAGAAGGAGGGAGAAAACTATGACGAAACCTTTGCTCTGGTGGCAAGGTATACTTCCATCAGAACTATCATATCGCTTGCCACTTCCATGGGATGGAATCTACACCAGATGGATGTAAAGACAACCTTTCTCAACGGAGCTATCAAAGAAGAAGTATATATTGAACAACCTCAAGGATTCGAGGTACACTCTAGAGACACTCATGTTTGTAGACTGAAGAAAGCTCTATATGGACTCAAGCAATCTCCAAGGGCTTGGTATGCTAGGATAGACAATTATCTAACCAGACTTGGCTTTTCCAAGAGTCATGCAGATCCAAACCTTTACTACAAAGTCGTGGACAATGCACCTGTAATTCTGCTGTTATATGTTGATGATCTATTCATAAAAGGTGAAGAATCTCAAATCATTCAGTGCAAGAAGGATTTAGCCTCTGAATTTGATATGAAATATCTAGGTCTTATGCACTATTACTTGGGACTAGAAGTATGGCAGAAGTGTGGTGAAGTATTCCTTGGACAAGGAAAATATGCAATAAAGATCCTTCAGAAGTTTGGAATGATGGACTGTAAGTCCATGGACACTCCTATGAATGCGGTTATAAGGAAAATGAAAGTCCCAGATTTCGATCCAGTAGATCCATCTCTATATCGACAACTAATTGGATCATTGATGTATTTGGTAAATACTTGACTAGATATTTGCTTTGCTGTAAATACATTAAGTCAGTTCCAGGTGGAACCGAGACAAGAGCATTGGATAGTTGCAAAGCATGTTTTAAGATATATTCATGGGACAATAAACTATGGATTAAAATATACCGCATCCAGTGATATCCAACTTCATGGATTCACAGACTCTGATTGGGCAGGAAGTGAAGAAGACAAAAAGAGTACTTCAGGTATGTGTTTCAGCTTGGGCTCTTCTATGATATCTTGGAGCAGCATGAAGCAGAAGTCTGTCGCACTTAGTACAGCAGAAGCAAAGTATATGGCAGCTTGTGAAGCATGCACATAAGAAGTATGGATAGGGAAGTTAATATCTGATTTATTTGATCAGACTCCATAATCGACCACTATATATTGTGATAATCAGAGTTGTATAAGATTATCCAAGCATCCAGTGTTTCATGAAAGGTCGAAGCACATTGAGATCAAATACTACTTTATCTGAGATAAATTCCAGGAAGGAGAGGTAAAGCTCGAGTATATCCCCACTGATGAGCAGACAACATATATCCTGACAAAGCCTCTTTCCAGAATCAAGTTTTCATATTTCCGAGAGAATATGGGGATTGTGGAAATAACTCCCTTAGCTAAAAGGGAAGACTCTCTAGGATAGAGAAGGTACACAAAAATATTTATTTCTGTGATTAAAATAACTCTCCAGTTAGGAGGGAGAATTGAAATGTTATTTATTCTTGTAAGAGTCCAAATTGGATAGATGCTTTCCTGTTCGGAAAGTGGATTGAGATTTCTGACGGACAATGGCTTCCCATTGTAGTTAACATGGGAGGCAGACTGATTGCTGATGTATCATAGACATCGACTTCCCATTTATGGGGAGTGGTCTAGGACAACCATTCTTCTTGGCAATCACTCTGAGTAGTGGTCAAGTAGAATGGTCCACCTTGTCGGGCAGTCATTCTTTCAAAGTTCACAGTTGTGAGCAGTTTTGAAGAATCGTCCATTTGGAGGTTGATGCAGGACACACATTCCTCGAGGGCAGACTCATTCTTTCTAGGTTACACTTGTTTAGTGTCGGAGGAATGGCCTAGGGTGGGGAATGGTTCAGATAGTTACTCCTCAAGGGCAGACTCATTCTCTCCAGGCTACACCTTGTTTGGTGTCGTAGGAATGGCCCAGGGTGGGGAGTATTCTAGGCTCAATAATCAGGGACAATTATTCCTCGAGGGAAGACTCATTCACTCCAGGTTACACCTTGTTTGGTGTCGGAGGAATGGTCGAGGGTGGGGAATAGTCTAGGACAGTCATTCCTTAGGGAAGACTCATTCCCTCCAGGTTACACTTTGCTTAGTGTCGGAGGAATGGCCTAGGGTAAGGAATGGTCCAATCATTTCTCGAGGGCATACTCATTCTCTCCAGGTTACACTTTGTTTAGTGTCGAAAGAATGACCCAGGGTGGGAAATGGTCCAGGTTCAGAAATCAGAAACAATCCTTCTTCCTTGGTTGAGAAGAATGGGGCATATAGCCCAGTGTTGATATTCTATATTGAGGGCAGACATTCTTTCAGACCTCACAGATGTGAGTGAAATATTGGCCCAGATGATTATTGTTGATATTCTATACTGAGGGAAGACATTCTTTCAGATCTCACAGACGTGAGTGAAAGACTAGCCCAGATGATTCAGTTTTATCATAACCTTGTTTCTATGCAGATGAAGACTACTGTGGTGGCAGACATTCTTTCAGATATCATAGATGTGAGTGAAAGATTGGCCCAGATGATACGGTTTTTATCATAACATTGTTTATATGCAGGTTGCTATTTGTTATGAAGGACAGTTTGTGATTGTGTTTCACAAAGTCTGAGTAGTTGTGTACTACTGGAATAGACACATATGTGTTCTATAAATTGATATTGTACTAGTTGTCATAGGAGATTATCCAGTCGGATACTAATGACAGGTGCTCATGGTGCTACAAGTTGAATGGTCTATTGTGCTCAAGACCATACCTCCCTAGCTAGGAGGGAGTGTTAATATTATGGTAGCTTCGAGAGGTATGAACCTCTATTATGACCTATGACGAGATTAGAATCCTCCGGAAGGAAGCAAAGAATTGAAGGAAACCCTAGACAGGTTGTCGGCTGAACAAATATATTTTTATTGAATTTATTGATGCCCAGAAGGAGAAGTCAGCCCAGTTAGACTGGCCAGGTCGGCCCCAGTTAGAATGGCCAGTCCACTATAAATACAGGGCGGAAGTTTCATTATTTTTCATCTCAGCAGTTGCAGTGAGAGCAATATCTGCGCAGGCGGTTGCAGGCAACAACAGTATTGGTGCGCAGGTTTTCTGGGAAAGTTGCGAGAGTGGTGCGCTAGCTTCTGGGTGGGATCATCTGTTCAATTTTGTTTCTATTCTTTTTCTTGGTGCATTTAGCCTCTCTTGGCTTTAGATTGCAGCCATAATTATCTTCTCGGTCAAGGTCAAGGTGCTCGAAGGGTGGCTTAAGGCCTGTGGTTGGGTGACGAGGGTATCGTCAATGGTTAAATGAGCGCAATCCTCTATATTCTAACATCCATCCCCCTTGCCACAACTGAGGGGGGTGTGGGTGGGAGTTGTTGATCAAATGACGACGTTGTGAGGATTTCCTAAGTGGAGGGAGGGTGCATCCCTTGCATTGTCTTGGTACACATCTAAATAGAAGTTAAATTTTCCTGATTCGTATTTCCTTTAAGAAGCATTGGGGAGGAGGTGATCATTCTAGTAGTGTTCAGTGGGGGAGGCAGTCTTAGAAAAATACATCTAAGCCTAAAGTATTCTCTCATGTATATTAAGGTTGATCTAGGTATTTGAATAATTTTGTAACTAGCACTATTGATCTATCTCAACTCAAAGTTAAATTTGGAAAAATTCTATTACACAAACTTCATCAACATTATGTTTTTTGTAAATCTCCATATTAAATTAAGATGAGATAAACCAACTAGTGACCATGAATAGGTCAAACATGCGACCTCTAGGTACAATAGTATAAATGCATGATAGGAATGTGAAATAAACTCTTACAAGAAATCGATTTGAGCTAAATCATATTAGTATGTTTAACATCCAAGTGAGATATTATTGTTATGGACAACAAACTCAACACAATGTTTTAATTAGGTGCCTAATGACTCCATCCCCCTTGCCACAACTGAGGGGGGTGTGGGAGGGAGTTGTTGATCAAATGACGGTGTTGTGAGGATTTCCTAAGTGGAGGGAGGGTGCATCCCTTGCATTGTCTTGGTACAGGTCTAAATAGAAGTTAAATTTTCCTGCTTCTTATTTCCTTTAAGAAGCATCGGGGAGGAGGTGATCATTCTAATAGTGTTCAGTGGGGGAGGCGGTCTCAAAAAAACACATCTAAGCCTAAAGTATTATCTCATGTATATTAAGTTTGATCTAGGTATTTGAATAATTTTGTAACTATCACTATTGATCTATCTCCACTCAAAGTTAACTTTGGAATTTTTTTAGTACACAGACTTCATCAACATTGAGTTTTTTGTAAATCTCCATATTAATTTAAGATGAGATAAACCAACTAGTGACCAAGAATAGGTCAAACATGGGACTGTTAGGTACAATAGTATAAATGCACGATAGGAGTGTGAAATAAACTCTTATAATAAATCGATTTGAGCTAAATCATATTAGTATGTTTAACATACAAGTGAGATATTATTGTTATGGACAACAAAACCAACTCAATGTTTTAATTTGGTGCCTAATGACTCCATCCCCTTTGCCACAATTGAGGGGGGTGTGGGTGGGAGTTGTTGATCAAATGATAGTGTTGGTGGGAGTTGTTGATCAAATGACAATGTTGTGAGGATTTCCTAAGTGGAGGGAGGGTGCATCCCTTGCATTGTCTTCGTACAGGTCTAAATAGAAGTTAAATTTTCTTGCTTATTTTTTCCTTTAAGAAGGATCGAGGAGGAGGTGATCATTGATCATTCTAGTAGTGTTCAATGGGGGAGGCATTCTTAGAAAAACACATCTAAGCCTAAAGTATTATCTCATGTATATTAAGGTTGATTAAGGTATTTGAATAAGTTTGTAACTAGCACTATTGATCTATCTCCACTCAAATCCATGAAGTAAATCAAGTGGAATTGCTTAAATGGGGATTCATTTTGGTCCATTGTGATGGAAATTGTCATGGACTGTAGTAAATGAGTGAGCTATGAGAACTAGTTGATCTAGGAAAGTAAGCAATGGAGGCAAGGGTCTTCTAAGAGTGGTGCACAAGGAAACATGATTATCAATATCTCCCTATAAACATGGTTGATTTTGAAAAACCACTGACCAAATGTAATAATGTCATCCAAGTAGATAAAACTATGAAATTGAATCATTACTTTCACCAAGTCTAGGAGAAAATGATAAGAATTTAACTATGGAATCGAATCATTACTTTCACCAAGTCTAGGAGAAAATGATAATAATTTTAAATAGCGAAGAGATAGATGTTGAAACTTATTTTTCAAGGATTTTAGTTGAACTTTGTATATGTCTCAAATTGAGATGTTTGATTATTGATGTTTTAATATAACTACAAAAAATATCAATTAAGATATTAATTTTCAAGATTAAGTAAATAATATTCAAAGTTGTTCGTCTATGACCCATTAAGAACTCATTATCAATTTATTCTAATTTGTTTTATAATAAAAAAAATTATTTTTTTACATGGAAATTTATTTCAAAAATACCTTGAAACTTATTTTTCAAAAATTTTAGTTGAACTTGGTATATGTCTCAAATTGTGATGTTTGATTATTGATGTTTTAATGTAACTACAAAAAATATCAATTAAGATATTAATTTTCAAGATTAAGTAAATACTATTCTAAGTTATTCATCTATGATCCACTAAGAACTCATTATCAATTTATTCTAATATGTTTTTTAATAAAAAAATATCTTTATTTACATGGAATTTTATTTCAAAAATACATTGCATGTATACACTCATCTTAATGTATCTAACTATATAAACTTAAATAACCATCTTCATGTCTTGTTGGCTTATATGAGATGATTTCAATTACAAATAATTTATTTAATAATTGAATTTTCAAAATGTTGATATAGATGGTGAAATCAAATGTCATATTGGTACAAAAATTTCAAAGACAACCATATATGACATATCTCTAATGATGCTACATAGTCCAGTTAACACTAGTTAATCATTCTATGTTTTATTAACAAAAGCATTTTTTTACATGGACTTTTATTTAAAAAAATACAATGTCACATTTGTAAATGTTTTATTAATGTTTTTTTTTTACATGGAGTTTTATTTCAAAAAATACAATGTCTCATTTGTAAATGTTTTATTAACAAAAGATTTTTTTTACATGGAGTTTTAATTCAAAAACTACAATGTCACATTTGTAATATACTAGTATTAATGCATATTATTGGAAAATAAAAGTCAATAAATGACTTTGTGGCTTATTGACTTATATGAGATGATTGCATTTACAAATAACTGATTTAAAAATACATATTTACAATAAGTTATGAATTGAGAAATCAAATACCTTGCAAGTTTGAAGTCATTCATTTATAACCCATCCCATTAGCCTAAATAGTCCACTTAACAATCATTATCATGAAATTCTAAGATGTTTCTTTTAGAAGAAATGCATTGTTGTTTATATTGAGTTTTCAAAAATTATATATTGCATTTATAGACTCATATTAATGAATATAAATAGGTAAAAGTCAATAAAATAACTATATTCCTTGTTTATATGACATGATTTCAATTTATTTAAAAATAAAAATTTACAAAAAGTTATGGGCAATGAAATCAAACACCTTATAACTCAAAAAGTTCAATTAGACATAATTCATCTATGGCACATCTCCAATGAGATTGGATAGTCCACTTGGCACTCATGATCAATTAACTATATTTTTTTAAAGAAATACAACTTTATTTACAATGGAGTTTTATTTCAAAAATCACATATCACATTTATACACTCACATTAATGCATATTAAAGGCAATTAAAAGTCATTAATGCACTTTGTGCCTTGTTGGTTTCTGATATGATATGACTGCAATTACAAATTTTAGTTGATTTAAGTATACAAATTTACAATAAGTTATGGATTGAGAAATCAAATATCTTATAGCTTAAAAACTTCAAATGTATTCACCTATGACCCATCTATTATAGGAAATTAAAAGTCATTAAGTGACTTTGTGCCTTCTTGGTTTCTAATATGATATGATTGTAATTACAAATTCTAGTTGATTTAAGTATACAAATTTACAATAAGTGATGGATTGG
The DNA here is from genome assembly GCA_010110895.2 of Picea sitchensis. Taxonomy (NCBI): domain Eukaryota; kingdom Viridiplantae; phylum Streptophyta; class Pinopsida; order Pinales; family Pinaceae; genus Picea; species Picea sitchensis. The sequence continues at coordinate 6,499 of SNQJ01S0227535.1, read as the reverse complement.
GAAATTAAATATATTTTACCTCAAAAAGTCATAATGTATTCACCAATGACCCATCTTACATTAACCTAATAGTCCACATAGCATTAAAGTATATTATTTTAATTTTTTTGGTACAAAATGCATCTTTGTTTACATGCACTAGTACATTTGGGTCAAATTCCGACGACGCATTCGACGAAATTGCCACTTTATATTGTCGGGAGAACAACAAACAACAGACCCCCTCAAACGTCGTTTCACATGAGGTCTTTTTTTTTACTACATAGATTTCGTCGTTATTGTGACGTCTTGAACGTGGCAAGACCGACGTCTTGAACGTGGCAAGAGAGACGTCTGAAACGTGGCAATAGAGACATCTGGAATGTGGCAAGAGCGACGTCTTGAACATGGCAAGAGCGACGTCTTAAACGTGGCAAGAGAGACGTCTAAAATGTGGCAACAGAGACATCTAGAACGTGGCAAGAGCGACGTCTTGAATGTGGCAAGAGCGACGTCTTGAACATGGCAAGAGCGATATCTTAAACATGGCAAGAGAGATGTCTTGAACGTGACAAGACCAATGTCTTGAAGGTGGAAAGAGAGATGTCTAGAACGTGGGAAGAGAGACATCAAGAACATGGAAAGAGAGACGTCTTATATGTGGCAATAGATACATCTTGAACGTGGCAAGACCAACGTCTTGAAGGTGGCAAGAGAGACGTCTAGAACGAGGGAAGAGAGACGTTAAGAGGTATCATCTCCGACATGGTTGCTATGGGAGAGACACTCCAAGATGTCGCAATAACGACCTTCTTGTAGGTATTTAAAAAAAAATACAATATGAGTACTAAGAGGGATAGGTACATTAACCTTTGCTAAGATACTAGCCATATCAATATTTAAATCTATATCATCGGTCTATATTTAAGAAACTCGGATTTTTTTATTAACAATTTATCCTCTTAGTTTATGTATCCATTAGATACAGTGTTCTTAACACTTTCATATCTCTGTAGCAACTAGGTGGCATTGGTTCTTTTATTTCAATCTTAAATAATGACCTAAGATTTTTTTTCTAATATTTAGATAAGACTATAACAATTGATTGTAATTCCATGGTTGCTGGTGTGTAGAGATGTTTTTTGGGGTCTATAATTTACGAGTCAAAGAGAGAGAATAGTCTCTATTAGAGACATCTGATGTTGGTCACCTGCTTTAGTGTGGGCAGGATAATAATCAAAACATCATAGATGAAAGATAACATGAAGTAGACAAAGATTTCAATATACAAGGAGACATGCTTTTCCCTCCAATGAAAAGAACCATTTGATTAGGTAAAATGTTAATAACTGCAAAAGAAAAGGCCAATTTTACCTCCATCGAAGGGAATCATTTCATTGGGTAACACCTCATATCAACATAAGTGAAAATCTAAATTGCACATTGCCAACCAACTATTAAAATCCAATAGCACCACTAGAATCCAAAGAATTTAGGGAAGCTTCATCAAGCAAAAAGTAAAAACGAACAATCTTTGAATCCAACCCCTATATATTCCAAAGCCAAACTCCTCTAAAGCATCAACAACTTCAACTTCTTGTCTTGCATCTATTTGCCATAATCAACCATCAATTCCAATACACTAATGCATTTCCAACCACGGATAATTAACAACTTGGCTACACAACCATTTTTGCCATCATTAGCAGCTAACACACTCTTTTTACATTGCCCCTCTTGACAATAACATTCATCCAACCCACATTAATAACACCTTAAGTACAAGACAATATCCTATAACCCTGTCTTAAGTGATCCCCCTCTATAACATCACATATCTAAGCCTTTAAATGCAGAGGTTTATCTAACATTCACTGTGTAGACACAACTATCCTAACAATACCTCAACTACATCTCACTCACATTATTAATCAATGTAAATATGTGCTATCCTCACCTTTATGCACTCGTTTGGTTAGTACTTGTAACCTACTAATGTCTGTCGCTTGCTCACTTCTATTATTACACCTGATTAGCACCCACAATTCTGATATATAAACCCCCTACCCATTTAACTATGGGGGTTGCAGTTCAGAAGTAGCATAATTTCTCTTAGCATATTTTCAAATTGTATTGTTCCTATCATCACAGAATCGCATGCCTAAAGCATTCAAGGAACAATCACTTGAAATACAACCATTAATTTGTTATCTATTGTCTTCATTCTGCATGCATTTGGAGTTGACTTGCACCATCCTATATGAGTGATCAAGAAAGACAATTTTTTCTGTATACAATTTCCAACAAAATTATTCACTATTTTGCAAGATTTTAATGGAACGCAATCAATAGCATATATTAACTACAACTATAGGATAATTCCTATGTACAGTTGATGAGGGTATTCTCATAGTTGACTAGTCTAAATTTAGCACACAGGGAAGCCAGACAATACTTAGCCATAATGCCATATAATTTACATGACACAACACACCAGCATATCTGCAAAGTACTTTATAAATATATGACAAACAACTTTATGAATATAAAAAAATAGTATATAAGAGGTTTGAGAAAACAAACATGATTACAATATCTAGCAAGCTTCCATAGAATATTTTAATAAAATGCAAGCAACTTCTACAGTATTTGGTACTGAAAAGGACCAAACAAGGAATACACCAAACAAACCAAAACATTCAACATACTATTTTCAAATAGGAGCCCTAATTCAAATAGTATCCTTCTCAACATGTCCAAAGTGATCAGATGCATTAACAAATTCTTCACAATCTGCTAAAACTTCCTTAAATGCTGAAACAAGCTTTGGAATAAGCTTAGCCAACATAATCTTGAAACCAATCGAGCTGGTTCTTTGAGTGTCTGCTCTGCCATGCACTCCCATCATTGCCTCTCCTGAAAGACATCCAACTTGAGCACCCATCATATAGGCATTGCAGGCACCAAGAATATAATGGCCCCGTTGATGGAAGTGCTCTCTCACAAATGATTCAAAATGCTGCAAACAATGATAAGGAACAATATAAGGTTTCTACAACTACAGCTATCAAAAATCCAATGCAAACAGAAATAACCTATACCTGCATAAAGACAGTAACTTTTGTAGTTTAACAATGAGATTTGCATGAGAGATCTCAATACATCATACCTTTGGAGGTTTACGTAGCAAATATAACATTGATTTACAGGATAACAAGAAAGAATTTTCATTATTTGCCAGAGAGTTATTCTCCCCTTCATCTCTACCAATCTATTTATCATATCCATCCTCGTTGAAGTAAGGTTTTGAATTTAGTACAAGACCTTGAAGTGAAACAAGGACTTGAAGGATGCTTGAATTCAAGGGGTCCCAAACTTCATTCCCTCTGCCTGTCCATGTGTTTAAAAGACTAAGACATATCTTCCCATTTTCCTACAGATTGGGATTTAATCGAAGACCACAAGAATGATAGTGTGCTGACTGCGAAGATTGAATCGTCAACCCAAATAAAATAAATAAAACATCAAATGAGATTTAATAAGAAGAAAGATAAAAATCGCCTTCATCTATTTCCTGCATCTACTTTAATGATGGTTGCATCACTTTGTCTTTACTGTTTTGGGGATTTTGGATGGGGCAGATATTAAAAAATCTTGTGTGGATGATTATGTGCATAAATTTTCTCACTAGAATACATCTAGGTGTTGCATACCCTATTCTGATAATGTTTGTCTGATGTATGTGTCTTTATTTCTTGTTTTGCAGCGTTCTCCTAGGGGAGACAGGAAAATTTCAAGGAGTCAGAGTCCAAGAAGGTGCACATCATATTGATTTAACTAGTTAATCCCTTGTATATGCCCTATTAAAAATGTCTCTTTATGGTTTCACAGGCCTACAAAAGGAGGGAAAATCAGTCCTAGTGGTAAGAGTAGCAGTTCACGTTCTCCTTCTAAAAGCAACTCATGAGGGTTGGAGAACATCAGACCTTGTACAGGTAAAATTGTGTTCTTCCTTGGCTATTCTGTCTTTCTACTTTAGTTACTACAATGCCATTGATTTTCCTCTGTTCACTTCAGGTCCCCTAAAGATAACTGGTAGATATGAACTCTTGTTGGCGATACTTTTAAACCAATTAATATTTTCATGTGTGAGAATAACGAGGACCAAATTTTTGCATTTGCAAATTAATCTGCATCTGAATATTCCCCTTGCTATCTTGTGTGGTAAGGAAAGGACTTTGGACTTTGTATTAATGGGTGTTATGATTTATTTTTCTTTTTACTGTTTTCATTTTGACAATGTTGATTGTTTTATCAATTAGTCTGGCTACTTGATCTTAGATACTTTTTCTGGCGATTCACATGCAACTTATGACAAACAAACTTTTTGGTTCACATGCTTCCTTTAATTTAATTGAATCAAATCCCAACGGTATTTGCAAGTTTCCCTTGGAACTTCTCTGACTGGTCAAATGTCAAGCATAACTGTTTGACCTCCGATGTGCAATCCAGACAATTGCTTTTGAAATCATGTCCATCATGTGTGATATATTTCTTTAGTTGTTTAGCTTTTAGGTCATGCTTGGGTTTTCATTCATGATGAGTTAGAACTTAATAATCAACATGTGAAATAAGATATACCAATACACCATATCAACCCAAGAGTCCAAGAGAGTACATTGGAGAAACCGTGAAAACTCTACTCTTACTAATAAGCTCAATTTATATTCAAGTGACGTGTAGCGACATGTTTACAAATGAGGCTAAGCCTTGACTATATATAGGAGTGGGGTTGAATTAGTTGCTCCCAAATCCACAAGTGTGGGACCACAGATGATCCAAATTGGATCTTAATAGTTGGAAACTTCACAATGATTGATGCAGATGAAGATATTTCTCCTGCCTCCTCTACTTCTGCCTCTATATCTAATGCTAAATAGTGGCTCTCTCTTTTCCAAGGTTTACCCTCTTGGACCACACTCTCTTACTCTCATTTCTATTATTTTCATTTGTGTCTCTTTATCTTTAACTTTCAGTAGCCTTGGGACTCCTAGATTATGTTTGTAACTAGTTGTATTTTATAGTCCCATTGACCAATTTTTTTGGTCACTTGCAGACATTAAATTTTAATAGAACTATCATATATGAGTGGGGTGTTTTGAACCCGGTCTCCATTTTAATACAAACCCAATTACCTTGTTGCTTGCCGCTACTATCTTATCTTATAACAAGGAATTTATAATAATGGACTTCCAACTTAATAAAACCATCTTATCTTATCTTATAACAAGGAATTATAATAATGGACTCACAACTTAACTCCTAATACATAAAGTAAGTATATCTCCAATAACCGATAACCCCATTAATCACTTGTATAACTTGCTAGAAAACATAACAGAATTCATGACAACGTACTCTTAGTGAAACACTTGGGAATAACTCAGGATGACAACACTATTTAGCATTGAAAGAATATGGATAGAAGTATGCAACCAAGAAAATCCAGGCACACATCAATCTGAACAAAATTGTATATAATGGAGAGAATTTATTTTTTCTACTTAAGTTTAACCATTCCAGTGTCAGTGGAGTTTCAACAAACTAGCTCACAATGTTGTGAAAGAAGATAAAATAACACTCAATTTAAGCACTGTTGCCTAAAACTAAACACAAAAATCAATCTCATAAATACTAGTTAAGGAATGGAGCTTACTCCAAAACGCACTGCGACGATGTCGAGCATCACGAGCTTTGAGATACTGTTGTTCAACTGTAACAGATTCCATTGCCTCCCTTAATTATGTGATTCTGACATTGACAGGATTAAGGTGTTCTATGTAGACAAGGAACACAACAGTTAAAAAAGAACAAAACATAAATGTTTACTCAAAGTTTGAGTTAGTTGCATGGGAAAAGAGTAGCAGACTCTAATATGAAAAATTAGAATGACATGCTTTAGGAATAAAACATATTGAATATCATTTCACTAACCATCCTTAGCAAGATCATGTTCATTAGGGATATGGCCAACATGTACGTAAAAGGAAATCATCTCTGGAGCTGAAAAGCTGTTATGAAAGCAAAATTTGTACATGCCACTCCGTGGTTCCACAAATTGAAACTTATCTCCAGATGTTCCTTTCAATGAATACACAACATTTCCTGCAGGTGTTGTTACCTGTAAACCAGTAAGCACAATTCTAATGTCTTCTTAACAAAGAAATTTCAACTTGCGGAATCAAATCCAATAAAAATGGAAAATAAAGGAAACAATGAATCGGTTTCTGCATTTCATATCTCACAAATGCTTTTAAAGCTCAACCAGGAAGACCCAAAAAAATGAGGCAAAAGGAACAACAATAGGATGAGAGGTGAATGAAAAACCCCAGACAAAACAACAGATCTAGACCAGAACCATTCCTTGAAAAACCAAAGGTTTAACAATTGATATATAAATTTAAAGGAGAAACATATATTATATATTGTGGGGTTAAAAAAGGAAAGAAAATCAAGCATT
>SNQJ01S0227533.1:0-14515 GCA_010110895.2 Picea sitchensis | reverse complement strand
CGCCATTTCTGAGAGAGCCCTCTCCAGATATGAAAGGCTAGTTTTAGGTCTCAAAGTTGGTTGAAAAAGTTACCTTTGTCGTCTGTTTATCAGCCAAATAGATTTACGAAGTGCTAACATGTATTTAGGGTCCTACACTTCCCTCACCAAGGGAAAATCGTTACCATTGATGAACTTGTGTTCTATAGCCCAGACCTTAGATCCAATGTGGGGTCAAATGTACCCTTTTTCGGTGATACCACATAGTATTTTTTCAACATCGATGCAGGGATTTTCAAAGATACTTCACTTATGGGAATTTTTCCCCTTCCCCCACCATCTCCCACTGCACATATTTCTCCAATTAATATGATTTATTTAGTTACCATTGAATCCCTCGGGTTTGTTGATCCTTGGGTAGTAACTCATTTTGAGGATGTTGAATCATTTAGAGCATCCATTCCACTCATTGTATTTTATATTTTCGATCCGAAAATCCCATCAACATTCGTTGATACTAGTCAACAACTCCATCCTCATATTGCATGTGATCAACCTACTCCACCTGAACATGTTGTTGACTCTCTAAGTTCATATGACACCCTAGATTCTAAGTTCCCTTCGGAGGATGTCATCTTGGAAGTCATCACTTCCATAGAAAATGCAAGGGATGAGTTTCTACATAAATCATCTTATCCTCATTTGGAACTGATGAGAGTTGACATGATGAGTCTTGACTCGATAATGGGGGAATTTTCTTAAGCATCAAGTGGAACCCCTAGTATCAACCCTTTTCCACCTCAATTTTCTTTTTCAAAACTTGACACCAAATTATATGCTTCCCATTCCATTGAAGATTCACATTTTATACCCCTTTTATGTCTTGATGGATCCCATCAAGGAGATTCCCTAGCTCACTAGACTACTCACAATGAGTATCTTCGTATCCAAAAATTCAATCTTATGTGGCATGGCCCTAGCATGGTAAGCCATATGATGCCAACATTGGCTCACGAGTTCATTGATTATCAAAAAGATCCTTGGTTGGAGCCTTGCAATGGGTTCTACTTTGTGTAAACCATAAATATGAGTAGTGACTTTTACATAGGTGTGTGGTGTGAGTGATTTTATTTTTCCTTTATCGTATCCAAAAAATACAAAAATATTTTCTTTTTTTGAGATTTCATTATGTGTTTTAACCTTGGAATCTAGTTTACATGTGCTTGATAGGATTCCAGGGATTTTTTTTAAGAACATGGCAATGTCCACTACACTTTAGGTATATATTTCTAAATTGGCATATAGGAACAGGTTTTCCCTTGCATATTTTTCTTTGCATTATTAACCATCCATACTTCCAGTGTTATGCCTTAGGTTTGAACCTGACTGGTTGCGAACTTAGTCATTCCTTTTGCATGTCATAACTGGTTTGGTAGTGCCTACCCTTCATGGGTGCACTAGTTAGCACTTAAATTCCCATTTGGTTCCCATGTTGTGTTTTCTCGTAGGCCCAGGAGCCCTCCTTTATCCTCGCCATGACTTGAATATTGAGCCTCGTTTTCCTCTTTTCATCTATATTCTGGCCATATCCCGTGGGGGTTCTCGAATTTTTTTTTATGTTTCTTAATGGTCACCTATGAATTTTCTTCTCACATCATGCCTATCTCCATTGTGTTACTAATTGTTTCCCATATTTTTCTTACCTCTATGAAATAGTCTTGACCATCCACAACTGTGCTATTTTTTTCCCATATCTCACTCACCCTTATGCAGCAACCTTGACCATCCACTGCTCAAATTATTTGTCCTATATTTTGCATCCCCCTACCCAAGGAGAGAAAAATTTATAAGAGTGGATCTCACTTTCTAGTATGATTTGAAATCCTTGTTTCTTAGGTCGATTCCATGCACTTGGAACATAGGAGCATTTTGTTAAGTGACTCATTCTCTCCCGACAAGTATACTTTTATCTCTTTTTTGGGATCGTTAAAACTAAACAAAAAAGGTATTGAGCTTACTTGGGTAACTCTTTCATTCATGTTAAACCATGAAGTAGACCATACATACTTGCATCATTCGTTCATGCTCTTTAAACCATGAAGGAGACAAAAAATACAAAAGAATCAAAAAAGAGTGAGGGTTTTTCACCATTGGTCTATTCTCAAAATGGTAGCATCAGTCAAGTCACCCTTGAACATGGGACCTGTTTGAGTCCTCATCATATAGTTGGGTTTTATATTTCCTAGGAGTCATCCCAATATTATGAGTCAGAGATACTCCTTGGAGTGGTTACTCTTCCAGTCATCATGGAGAGTGCTTCAATTCCTTCTGCTTTGTTTCACTATATTATTCCATATCTCGTGTATTATTTACAAGTCGCCATTATGTCGTGCTATATGTTCAAGGGAAGTTTAATCCTGAGTCGGTCATCTATTTTTTCGTATCGTTTCCTAGTTGGCTATCTGTGTGTCATTTGAACTTTGTGATACTCTCTCTTAACATCATCTCTCGGTGTATGTTTCATGTCGATCGATGGGGCATAAATCAATGCCCTCCTTCGATATATCTCTACCAGTAAACTTCAACACATTATATAGGAGAGGGATCTAGAAACCATCTAGTTCCTTGGAGCTTGCATTCCTTAGTGGCAGGCCTCGTTGTGATCAAGAGTGGGTTTTCAGCATTGACTCTTGATCGATGTATTCTATGAGTGTTCAACATCATGTCCTCTATTCATACTCATTAAATTGTACTAGGTACCTTGGGGTCCATTTTCATCATCAATGGGTTCCCTCGCATTTGTTAATGGTATAAATTAATGACCAGTAATTAGATGGTTTCCACCATGCTCAACATCAACTTATCTATTCTCGTGTTGTATATTTGTACCACTAATTTTTGGGACGAATACCTTGAGTTTGGGACACAAAATTCATTTACAACATCCCTTCCCAAGTTGCGATGGAGTATATCACTTGTATTTAAAGACTTTAGGGGCACTCTCTTCAGTGCTCATTGTCTAACTGATATATATATGCTATGTCATAGATACACATTGTATCTTTTGGTGGTTATGATTATGTTTCTAAAATATATCCACATTATTTTTTCTAGTGGATATGATTGATTTCATGACGTATATCCACATTGTATTGTCTCGTGGCTATGGTGTTATTGATTACATGGATCCACCATGTATTCTTTTGTGGCCATGGTCTAGAATTTAATATCATGGATCTGCAATCTATTTTTTGGAATCCATGCTCATTTAAATTCTAAGTATGTCTACTTAGGGGATGGTCTATATATGATCTCACCCTTAATGTCTAATTGTAGGTAATCACGGGTTCCTTGATCTCTGAGCTCCTTCCTTATGCCACTCGTCACCATGAATTTTTGTAATGTATTTCGGCTATCCATTCCTTTCCTGACCTCACACATTAGGGGGCATCTGTTATACTTGTATTTTCCACCATAGGTAGTGAAATCATGTTATTATATGTTATGAGGCTATAATTACATAATTGAGTGAAATTCTCATAATTATTTCACAAGAAAATAATTATTTTGTCACAAATTCATTATTATGAAATAAGAATTATTTCATAAATGAGAATAAACTCATAATTGAAAATAAAGTTCATTTTGAATTGGAAAAATCTCATAATTGAGCATGGAACTTGATAAAAAAATCTCATAATAGAGAAAGCGTTCATAATAGGTTGGCAAAAGCTCATAATTAAGCATGAAACTTGTGCATTACTTCTAATTTCTTAGTTCACATGCCATCAAGCCTAGATATGACTTGTAATTTATTAGTTCACATGTTATCAAGCTATCCATGCTTTTTATCTACCTAGCCATGACTTGTATCCACCTAATTCACATTTCATGAAGCCTATCTCCAATATCTTCTAAAATATTGTAAGAAGGGGCCAAATGAATGAGACGGGGAGAAGAGTTTTGAGGGTGGTTATGTTGTCATAATAAATAAAGAAGCTCGAGAGGATAAGGAAGAGCATTGGGAGCCTGGGACTAGGAGGAAGCATCAATAACCAAGGTATGATTTTGATGTACTACTCTCACATATTTTAATAGATAATTTGGTTTTCCCCCCATATCATTTGTGCTCACTTAAATGAATGATATATATGATTCATTCGTTTATAGATATAATTATAATTAGATTGGATCTAGGATTATAATCCTTAGTAGAGAAAAAGAGAAGGTTTTTCTTGTCTTTTGTAAACATGAAGTAGGTTGTGGAGCTTGGAGATAAAGTTTCAGGACTACAATAGCTAGGAAATATGAAGGACCACCTCAAGAAAGGTATGAAAATATTCCCCACTCTTTAGGATGATTATGAATCTATGTGTGTGATTCTAGATATATCAAAATCATAAGGAATCTACCCCTTTTCTATCTAGGATCAAGGGACGATCCTAGGGAAATCTTGGTGTTCATTTAGTGAGATCTTAGTGAGACTTTGTCTCATAACAAATGTTGGTTTTGATATTTAGTTTTTATTTGTAATCTTTAAGGGATATTTAATGCATATTTATAATAATGGTTGAATCTACCTAAAGAAATTATATTAAAAGTTTTTTTTTTTCTAAGACAAAAATCATTGTATTGATATTTTGAGTGGAAATCAAATACATATTCATTATCCCTTAGAGTTATAATTTTAGAAAGCATTTCCTTTATATATTTCCTCTATCAAATAAGACTATAGCCTATGCGTATGACTTTGACTCTTACAATCATCCTTATATAGGTCTCTATGTAAACAAATAGTTCCACAACATCATACTAATGCTAAGTCAAAACCATGAGATAAACTCTCTCTAAATTTACAAAAATACGACCAAAAATCCATTCATCAAAAAAGTTGTAGGAGTATCAAATATGTAGGAGTATGGTCCTTAATCTCATGTACAATAAAACAATCTTCCTCCAAAATTAGTGCTTCATTTGATAACTAATCATATTTGTGGTTGAATTATCGGTAGACATGAGGAAAGGACACCTCCCCAAAAATTAATTTATTTTCCATAATCCTATCAAAAATGGGCCCCAAATCCAAGTTATAAATGTTACTTTTACCATTTACCCAATCCATCATAATTTTATGTTATAACTTACAAAAATACCAAGAGGGGCGATGAATAAATATTGTATCATATTTTTCATGTTTATTTAATTTCAACAAATTAAGGTTATTTAGAAGTGATTACTTAATCAGGGACACAGGAAGAACTCAAAACAAACACAGGAAACACATTACACCGGAATTTTTATGTCGAAACCTAATGCGAGAGAAAACCACATAACATATTTCTTTATGTTCTTCTCCAAGCACCAACTTACAATTTACAATTATTAATCTTGACAAGCATGCGCCTGTAACAGATGAGGAAACCAATCCTCTCATGCACCAACATGTCGCAAATAATGAGGACACCAATCCTATCAAGCACCAACCTGTCACAAATAATGAGGAGACTGGTCCTCTCAGGAACCAACCTGTCGCATATAATGAGGACACCAATCCTTAGTGAGCTTCAATTCACCCTATCACCACCCTGCCACCCCGAATTCAGTTTAAAAATATTCTTACAGAATTGGACCTTTCTTTACAAAAATTAATCTGATATGTCTCCATTTCAGTTTTGTTGAATAATTACAGGTCATTTTTCTTCTCTTTTCATCCACGCTCAACTCAAACAGAGCACATCCTTATTTATAATGTTTTTTCCTGAGTTCCCCTTCATGTATGTGGACACATAAAAGTTACATTGTGGACATATTTTGACTAGATCAAACTCCTTTCAATTAAACTTGTATCTAAATAAAGTATGTGAATGCATGACAATTACATTGTGGACATATTTTTACTAGATCAAACTCATGTCAGTTACACTTCTGTCTAAATAAAGTATGTGTAAGAATGACAATTACATTGTGGAAAAATATTGACTAGGTCAAAATCCAATTACAGTTGGACATTCTTTGACTAAATAAAATAGACCAAATCTTGTTTTGAATGTGCTCCAGCTCATCTCTAGCATCAAAACTTGGTATTATCAGAGAATCTCCTTATGAATGACACAACAACTCACATTATAATCTATGGAGCATCTACTACATAGATAGAATAAGAGCCCAAAGCTCAAGTCAAAAGTATTCATCCTATCACACTTACCATGCAGTGTGCTTGCCCAGTTGTTCCATTCATCCCATCAAATTCCACTACGTCGCTTGTCACATAGACTTTATTTTGTCAAACTATATTGTTCCATTCATCACACTGGCTCAAGGTTCCTTGCATATCTTTTTCTGTGCAATCTTCCACACAATCCGTTGTATTCCATTCCGTCGCACTAGTTTCTTCTTTACACACTCCATTGCACCATTCATCGCATTGGTTCAAAGAAACTTAAAAAAATTCTTCTGTGCCATTGATCCTTTCGTCCGTCAATCCTGCTGCACACTTTTGTTTTCATCATTTCATGACTTCCTCTGTCTGTGCACTATACTTTGTGCCATACTTTCTATGTCATTTATCCTATTCTTCATCATTGATCATTTCATCCTTTGATCCTTCTGCACACGTATTCTATCTGTTATTGCACTATAACTAACCATTTGCATGACCAATTTGACATCAATGACAACATATGTGCAACAAAATACCCCTTTTTCATTGATGGAAACCAAAAGAGATTTCATATTTATTCTAAAATGTGGCTAACCATGCAATGGAATTTATGTTGAGCTACTCCCCCTTTCAATGTGTGCAATTTCCAAAATAAAATGCTAAATTACTCCCCCTTTCAATGTGCATGAACATCATGCTTTTTTATTCTCCCCCTTTGACAACAATGACAAAGCGAGTCTTTGGATATTATTTCCTCTAGGCCTCGTTTCACACACATAACCATCCTTAAACATAACATAATCAATAACCATTACAAACTTCAACTATTTTCATCTCCACAAAAGAAAACTTCTCCCCGATACAACAACGAGTGGGGTAGTTTTCGAAGTTGTCAACTGTGTTATTTACTAAATAAAAAAAGATGAGATCACCCCCAAATTGTGTCTGATATACTCAAAGGGTTCTCTAGGTAATGACTTGGTAAAAATATCTGTAATATTCTCTTTGGAGGGAACATACTCTAATTTGACCACCTAATCCTGAACATGTTCTCAGAGAAAATGAAATTTAATTGGCATATACTTAGTATTAGAGTGTTGAAAAACGTTTCTAGAGAGATTAATAACATTGGTATTGTCACACATGATGGAGATAGGTTGTTCATAGGGAACTTGAATATCCTTGAGATTGTGTTTAATTCACAACACTTGAGTGCAACGGGATGTTGTGTATATATATTCAGCTTCATCTCTAGAGAGAGAAATGGAAGTTTGTTTCTTGTCGATCCAAGACACTAAACAATTGCTAAGGAAAAATGTGTCTCCATTAGTGTTTATTCTATCATCAATAATTATTGCCCAGTATGCATCGGTATAATCTTTGAGAACAAGGTTTGTTTCTTTTGGATACCACAAGACATAATCAATAGTGCCTTGCAAGTATATAAATATTCTTTTAACTACAAGAACATGATTTACCTTGGGATTTGCTTGAAATCTGCCTACAAAAATAACTTCTTGTATGATGTCAGACCTTGAAGTTGTGAGATAGAGTAAGTTTCCTATCATAAACCTATACAGGGTTTGATTTATTTCTGGAGCATCGTCATCTTTGTTGATTTTTCAATTGGTATTCATAGGAGTGCTCACTAGTGCACATTTTTCCATACCAAACTTCTTCAAGATTTCCTTGAGATATTTACTTTGAGAAATGGAAAATCCTCTTTCGGATTGATGAATTTGTAGACCAATAAAGAAGGATATTTCTCCTAAAATGGAAATATCAAAATCTTGTTTCATTGTAGTTGCAAACTTCTTACTCACTAGTTCAATGTTGCTACCAAAAATAATATCATCAACGTATACTACAATAATTAACAGGGCATTACGTTGATCCTTGATGTATAAGTTTCCATCTGTTGTTCCCTTTTTAAAACCTTGTTGGTGTAGATACTTGTTGAGTCTGTAATACCAAGCTCTTGGAGTCTTTTGTATCCCATACATGTCTTTCTTTAATCGACATACATAATCTTTTTTTCAGTTAGCAGAAAACCTTAGGGTTTCTCCACATAAACTTCTTCCTCAAGGTCACCATTCAAAAATGATGATTTGACATCCATCTGGTATACTTTGAATTTTGTGTAGCATGCAAAATACAAAAACATCATGATAGCTTCAATTCTTGAAACATGGGAAAAAGTTTCTTCAAATTCCACTCCTTCGACTTGAGCATACCCTTTACATACCAATCTGGCCTTGTTTTTGACTATATTTCCATCTTCATTTAACTTGTTTTTGTATACCCATTTAGTGCCAATTACATTCTTGTCATTTGGTCTTGGGACAAAATCCCAAGTCTTATTTTTCTCTATTTGGTTTAGTTATTCATTCATGGATTTGACCCAATAGTCATCTTGACTTTCTTGTATAAAAAAATTTGGTTCACGCATGGATAGTAGTGCAAAATTTGCAGAACCAGGTGTATCTATAAGTTTTCTTCGAGTTTGTACACTTGCTTCCTTATTTCTAAGAATCTAAATTTATGGATGATTTTTTTTAACATACCTTGATGAGGTCTTTGGTTGTGATGCCTCCATTCTCTCTTCTTCCTCGAAATCCTCTTGTTCCTGATACTCGCACATTCCATCTCCTTGTGGTTAATTTCTTATTGGTTCATCATATGAATTATCATGGTGTTGGTGTCTCTCTGGATGATGTAGTCACTCATCTACCTTTACATCTATACCTTCAACTATTTTGTGGAGTATTTTGTTGTAGCACTTTTATAATTTACCTATGGAGGAGTATCCTAACAATATAACTTCATCAACTCTAGAATCAAACTTACCCAAGTTGTCTTCATTTCTTTTAATGTAGCATTTTCTTCCAAAAACTGTGAAGTGTTCTATTGATGTTCATCTGTCATGCCATAGCTCATAAGGGGTTTTATCATTGTTTAATCTTATGTGTGTTTTATTGAGAATGTTAACAATAGTTTGAACAACTTCTCCCCAAAAAAATTTAGGAACTTTTGATTCATCAAACATGGCCCTAGCCATTTCTTGAATTGTTATGTTTATAATTTCTACTACTCCATTCTACTGTGGGGTTTTGGAAACAGAAAATTGTCTCTTGATCCCATGCTTTTAACAATAACTATTGAATTCATCAGATGTGAATTCTCCTCCTCTATCTGATTTTAGGCACTTTATTTTTAAATCAATTTCATTTTCTACATGTTCTTTGAAGATTTTGAATTTTTCAAAAGCCTCAAATTTATGCTTCAACAATCCAACCCAAGTCATTCTGGTATAGTCATCAATCAAAAAAATGAAATATATTTCACCTCGAGGTGATTGTGTGCTAGTGGGTCCACAAAGATATGTATGAATCAACTCAAGAGGTCAAGTGGTGGAGTGGTCTATTGCCTTCAATTGAACTCTTTACTTCGTTCCAAATTTACATGACTTACAAACAATATTCTCTAGTTTGGAAATTATGGGCATATCTCTCACAACATATTTTCTTCCTAGATTAACCAAATGATTAAGACTAAGATGGCCTAGTATTTTGTTCCAAATCCATCTCTCATCAATTTTACCAATGCAACATTTTTATTTGCATTCTTCTAGAACATACACATTTCCTGAAGTTATGATTTCCTTGACATGAGTGTTTCCTGTATTCGCATCCATTAATTTAAAACCTTTTGAATGAAAGAGAACATTGTGTCCTTGACCACAAATTTGACTTACACTCAACAATTTATGTTTTAGACCATCTACATACAACACAGTTTGTGCTTTGGTCTTTCCCTTCCTATCTTCATCTAGTACAACAGTTCCTTTTCATTTAATTCTAGTTGGTGAATTGTTTCCAAAAATAACATTACCACCTTTTTCTTTAGTTAGGAATTCAAACTTAATATTGTCTCATGTTATGTGTGTTATCACTCTTTCTATCTTGGGAAATTTCAAAATAAAAAAATTTCGCTATGGGAAGTTTTGGTAGCGCCTTGATTAAATTTTGGTAGGAGATGCTCATGATTCACATTTTTAATCGTGTCTCATATTATGTGTGTTATCACTCTTTCTGTCTTGGGAAATTTCAAAATAAAAAAATTTCGCTATGGAGAGTTTTGATAGCGCCTTGATTAAATTTTGGTAGGAGATGCTCATGATTCACATTTTTGGTCCACTTTTACAAAATATTTGGGTGCAATATTATTTTTTTTATCAGGTATAGGGTTTCTTTTGGCCAAATATAAAAAAAAAAATTGCTTGGGAGTTCAACAAACCATCGAGCACCAATTACCAAGTCACACCACAAAGCATAACGCACAAGGCAACATGCACCAAGTGCTATGCCACAACAAAAGGAGGAGCTCACAAGGGGAATTTTATTTTTCACTACGCGTCGGAAGGATGTAATATACTCAGCGGATATAAGCAACAAGAGAATAAGTTTATGCTGACGATGTGGGATTATTGCCACATGTAAAACAAAATGACAGTAAGTATTCGAGCGTTGATCTCAATGGCAATGTGCTCCAATGTCCAAATGGGTAGCTTTCTTGGTTTGGTACATGGCATACACACAGGAACCTTGAAAGAGAAACTTTCAATCATCACCCCACCATTAGAAGAGTTTTTATTAAGGAAGGAGAAAGCCAACGAAGTTTCTAATATTTTGGAATATACATGGCCAGATTGGGTTCAATTTCTAGAGTTTTTTGAACGAAAGAGGAAATCTATCCTTTCATCCAGTTTGCATATTTCAGTTTTGTCGAGGTTCCATTGTTGACAATCATTCTAATCCTATTAAACATGTAGCAGTTGTAGATGGGAATTTATGTGTAACAGGACGATTTTTGCATCTGCTCCTTCTAATCCTTCTACCTTTCTCTACATTCTTTGTGTGTTTCATAATAGAGATTTGGTATTATTTCTACGATTATCCATCCATTGGAGTTTTTTATAAACAAAACCCTAAACCAGAAATGCAGAAGATAAAAGTAGAATGGGACGTCAACATCAAAGAAGTAAGCAAGATTATGATTAGGCTCAATCTCATGTTGAAGAATTCAAAAAATTAAATGAGCGATAAGCATGGATGCAGGATCATTGTTCTTATGGATTTTTTGTGGTTCGATTCAATAGATAATTATAGTGATTTGTATTCATACATGATTTATGGCTCTGGTGAGATTCACCTTGTTGTGAATGGACCATTGGAAGCTAATAAAAAAAAAAATTATAAACGTGGAGAATATGGACCAGGATACAGTTTCAAGACTCCACCTGCACAATTCCCAGTTGTTTTTGCAATTGTTGGTGACCAGGGTCAAACATGATCGACATCAAAAAACTTTAGAACACTTTCAACAATGTAACTACGATACTCAGATTTTTTCGGGTGATATGTTATATGATGACCACCAACACCATTTGTGGGACTTGTTTGGACAGCTATTGGAACCTTTGGCAATGGGCAGAGGCCATGGAAATTTGCCCTCTGTTAGAAAATACACTATACAAGGGGAGACAATTCTTGTTGTTTCAAAGTTTAAAGGTGAAAACTATGCTCAATTAATAAGGACAAATCTGGAGAGTTTACACATGTTGAGAGAAACAAGAAAAAATCTCAGCAAACTTTGGATTCATTGACAGAGTGTCTGACAGAGGTTTTGTCTTAATTCAAATTACTCCAAATCAAGTACATATGGTAGTTAGATCCACATTTGTAGACAACTTGAATCATCTCCAGTATTCATTAAGGATCCTTTCAGCATTTTAAGGCAGCATATGAAGTGCATTGGTGTCAAAACATAAATCATCCTTAGGCATCATTTTAGCATGAAAAATACAAGTGGCAGAATATTTGGTAACAGGGCACTTGTCAGACAGTGAATTATCATTCAAAATCAACCCCAAGTAGTATGTGTTATATATTTCATCATTTGTAATAATAGAGTGGGGATTAAGTCTGAGGGACTAAGAAAGAGTTGTAGATGGTTTTGATCCTTGTTTTGGCTTGATATTTTATATTTAAAGACTATTTTGATTCATCTTTCTTATGTAAATACTTCAGCTGCTAATAAAGGTAATGATTAGTTTTTTGTTCTTTCTCTATTTATCATCTTCCTTTTTTCTTATGAAACACTATGTTGATGTTATATGATGGTATAACAAATGATTATGTGCTGAGAAGGTTGATTTAAAGGATTTTCAGTAACCTTGGCCACATTGGTGTTTCTTCTCCTTACATCTTATTTGGAATGATTTCTAGATAAAGGTTTATTCTTCTACTGCATAAGGACATTAAGGACAATATTTTTTTATTACTGGATTTATCAGTTTTTTCTTTCCCTTCTCTCAATCACATCACCCAAAACTTTAAACCACTAATCATTAGTTTTATTCACCTGACTCGCTGCACCTAGGTAGGTGATATTAATAGATCATAGCATTAGCTCCTTTCAAAACAAGAAAGATCTATCCATCTCTTAAACCCATCCAAATCATTTTTAATCTAAGGTGTGTTAGGCTTGTTCCTAAAGCAGTCTAGGAATAACTTATAGCGCTAACATATTTTTGTGCCACAGATGGAAATGAAGTAATCTTCCTTGGGAGAACGACATTGATCAAATTATCTTCTTGATGGTGAACCAAAAGTGAACACATATATTAGACTGCATATCATTCACCTGGTAACTCCACTCTATGAAGGAAGAACTTGTTGGTGAATTCACTTATATGGGACAACAATGGCCATGGAAGTTATCTTGTCTCGGAGGTTCGCACCTCTCAATTTTTTATCCATTCCTGGTTTTCCTAATCCGGTGCTTTCTTTCCCAGAATTCGTAGAGTTTCTTCCTATTTTTAATGGAAATGAGGAGGATAATCATGCAAAGCATATCATCAAGTTTCATCGGCGCATAGATCAGTTGGATGTCTATCATGAATATGTTTGTATATTCATTAGATGGTGATGCTCGGAAATGGTTATGGTCACTTCACGCTTCCATCATATCTTCCTTGAAGGAATTCCATCCAGCATTACACAATCATTTTAAAAGGTATTATTCTACTAACACACTTCTTAAAGATTGTTGTGAAAGGTTTAAGTCTTATATTCAGCAGAGAGTAGAATGTTCCATTTGTGAAGAAATCTATGAATATATTGTTGAAAAAGAAATTAAAAATGAGTTAGTTCTTGAAGAAAATATTTCAGACTCTTGCGTTCAAAAGGAGATTAAAACTGAAAAGGATAATCAAGAAATCATTGAAAATGAAAGTGTTCCTCACAGTCATCAACAGATTTTCATTGGCTTCCAAAATGATTTGTTTCATCAAGGAAGTGGAGTAGATGAAAATAAGCATGTTTCTGAAGTTTCATCTCCTGTAATTATTTCTAATTGTTATGGATCTGAATATGTGTCTATTCTAGATATAAATCATGAGGATCGGATGTCTTTTAGTCAAATATCATTGGAAATCTTTCAAGATACTAAAAACAACCTTTAGCAACCTTCAGTCCTGTAAAAAAATGAAATTGGCATCATTTATGAAGTTGGAAATATGCAGAGACAATCCCATCTTCAGTTGGAACAGCAAGAAGAAATAGTTTTCCTTGATCTAGTGGTAGTTGTTTTGGAGGATTTTATCAGCCTGAGTTACGTGTATTTCATCCTAAAATAAAAGGATAGCAGAGTGCTTAATGCAATAGATTTTACACATGAGCTATCTTATCTTCTGAATCAGTTAGAATTTCATCAAGAGCTTCAAGATCCAGTCGCTATGTCAATGGATTTATTTTTTCAAAGGGTCCTAGATGTTGCACGTTTCTACATAATATCAATTTGCAATTGTGAGTACATATTTACTATGAAGTTTTTATTGCACAGTTTGCATTCTTTTTGTACTTGTACAATAACATAGTTACCAACTTAACGAGAACTCTACAGAGTTCTCGTTTTTTGGGGGGTCAAGTTTTTTACCCCGGTTTTAAAAATGGTGCTACCTGTAGCACCCAATTCCGTTTTTAGGTGTTTTTTTGATATTTTAAATCTTCTCATACATAATATTTCCACTTTTTTTTTTAAATGCTTGTTTTTTCATTTATTTTCATTTGTTTTATTTTTTTATTTTTTTTTATTTTTTTATCAACAGTGTTTTTAGTCATTTTTCAATGCTTCTTTCAATCTCAAAAGATTTTTTACCATTTACATTTTTTAAAATACTATTTTTAGTTCCTTAATTAATTTATGGTTCCATACTTTTTTAAATATACTGAAAAATATCATTTTTAACACATTTTTTACCTTTACTTTAATAGATAGAAAATCATTGTAGTTAAATAACACTATTTTAAAACA
>SNQJ01S0227531.1:1753-14633 GCA_010110895.2 Picea sitchensis | reverse complement strand
ATTATGAAGAAATTAAGGATGAAAAGAAGGTGAAGAATTTTGTTACCAGAATGAAGTAACATGCAACACTATGGTGGGATGAACTGGAAGTCGACAACAGACACAAAGGTAAGAAAAAAATAAAAAAACTAGGACAAAATGGTAGCTAAATTAAAAGCTAAGTTCATACCCAAAAACTATCAGATCAATATCTTCAGGAGATTGAAGAAATTGAGACAAAAGGGCTTGTTAGTGAAGGAGTACACTTAAGAGTTTCATAGATTGAACATCAGAGCAGGACATCGAGAGAGAGATGAGGAAAAAGTTTCCATTTATATTAATGGACTGAGATATTAAATTCAGGATGAAGTCAGTATGATGACAATGAGAATGGTGAAATACACTTATCAGGAATCACTGAAAGTAGAGGATAATTTCGCCAAAAAACAAAGCCAACGAAATAGAGGAAAGAGTCCAAGCAGAGGCAGGGGATCTATATGAAAGAATTTTGAGAAACCCAAAAATGAAGTTGGAAAGTATCACACTCATACGGAAAGAGGAGGAAGTTCCACAGGTGGAAAATATGGTGGAAGAAACTCTTTTTCTCAAGGAAGAGGAAGAGACGGAGGAGGAGAAGTGAAATTGTATGTCTGTGGAGAGACAGGGAATATGTATTGGGAATGTTCTGAGAGGAAGAAGAAACAAGGAGGTGGAGAATCTCACATTTCTGAAGCTCAAAGGAGGAATGTTGAGGCAGAAGCATCAAAAGATGGGAAATCCTTTATGATGAGGAAAGTTATCTTAAAACTAGAGAAATAAGAAAAAGATCCAGTTTAGAAAAATAGACTGTTCAGGACTGCTTACAAGACCAAGGATAGGGTATGTAAAGTTATCATATATAGTGGGAGCACTGATAATTTGGTATCCACAGAAATGGTGTTAAAGTTGGAGTTGTAGACAACTACACATATGAACTCGTACAAGGTATCATGGTTGCAAAAGGGACACCAAGTCATGGTAAGTCGTCAGTGAAATGTTGAATTCAATATAGGAGGTTATAAAGATGAGATTTTGTGTGATGTAATACCCATGGACGTTTGTCATGTTCTGTTGGGAAGACCATGGAAATTTGACAGAAATTTCATACATGATCGGAGAAAAAATACTTACACCCTTGAGAAGAATGGTCGTGCACACCTGTTACTGCCAATGGAGGAAAAAAAAGTAAAGGAAGAAGCTATTTCAATCATACTTCTCATGAGTGGGAAGTGACTCTTGAATGAAGTCAAGAAGGAATAAGAGATGCAGTTTTGTGTGGTGAGAAATCCTAGATTCATCCTTACAAGTACTTATGTGGATGATCTACCTGAAGAGATTCATGAATTTTCGGATAATTTTGTTGACATCATGGTGGATGAGTTACCTGATTTTAACCACCCATTAAGAGTATTAGTCATTATATTGACCTTATTCCAAGAGCACGTTTTCCAAACAAAGAAGCATATAGGTTGACACCTCAAGACAATGAAGAGGTCAAGGATCATGTCTGAGAGTTGTTGGATAAGGTTTTGGTCAAAGAAAGTTTGAGTCCATGCACAATACCAATTGTGTTGAGTCCAAATAAGGATGGAGGGTGGAGAATGTGAACATATTCTAGAGCCATCAATAAGATTACCATCAGGTATAGATTCCATTTACCTAGAATGGATTATTTGATGGATTGCTTGAGTGGATAAAATTATATTTCCAGAATAGACTTGAAGAGTGGCTATCATCATATAATAATGAGAGAGGGAGATGAATGGAAGACAACATTCAAGGAGAATGAAGGGTTGTATGAGTGGTCTGTTATGCCATTTGGCTTAACAAATTCCCCGAGCACATTCATGAGATTAATGAATGAAGTACTCAAATACTTCATAGGTAAGTTTGTAATTGTGTATTTGGATTATATCCTAGTCTTCAGTAAAACTGAAGAAGAGCACTTAAGGCACTTGACACTAGTTATGAGGAGGTTGTGGCAAGAGAAGTTGCTGATAAATATAAAAAAATGTTATTTCATGAAAGAAATAACTCATATAATTGGGCTTTGTGATCTCTTCAAATGAATTGAAGATGGATCCAAAGAAGGTGAGGGAAATCAAAGAATGGTATTCTCCAAGAATCATATTTGAGGTGAGATGTTTCCATGTATTAACAAGTTTTTACAGGAAATTCATTGGGAATTCCAGTGGAATTTGTGCACCCATAATGGACACTATAAAGAAAAAGCATAAGTATTTTAATTGGACAATAGAATCTAAAAAATGACATATTATTGAAAGGGAAGATCATAGAACAATCGATTCCGGTTCTACCAGATTTTATGAAGATATTTCAAGTGAGATGTGATGCAAGTGGAGTAGCTATTGGTCATTCTTGAGCCAAGACAATAAGCCTGTGGCTTATTTCAGTGATAAGCTTAATGATAGTAAGAGAAAATATTCTATGTATGATAAGGAGTTGTATGTTGTAATACAAGATATGAAAAAGTGGAGGCATTATCTTATTCCAAGGGAGTTTGTCTTGTACAATGACTATCAAGCTTTACAATTCATAAGAAGACAAGAGAAGTTGAACCAAAGACATGCTAAATGGGTAGAATTCATGCACAATTTTACTTTTTTTACTAAGAACATTAGTGGTAGAACTAACAAAGATGTTGATTCTTTGAGCATGAGATGTCTCGTGATGAAGAAATTCCAAGTGGAGACCTTAGGGTTTTAACACCTTAAGGAAATGTGTCGTGAAGATCTAGATTTTAAAGAGGCTTATGAAGCATGTGGGAACCCTTTGCTAAGGGACAAAAGTTAGTGGATAGAGTATCTAATTCAAGATGGATTGTTGTTCAAAGGAAGCCAACTGTGTATTATGAAATTCTCAATGAGAGACAACTTATTGAAAGAAAAACACAATGGAGGATTAGCTTGACATTTCGGCCATGACAAGAATTATGCACAACTGATTTCTTCATACCATTGGTCGGGTATGAGATCCAATTTGAAGAAATTTGTGGAGATATGTAGAGTCTTTCAGTATGCAAAAGGGAAGCAGTAGAAAATTGGTCTGTATCAGCCATTTCTTATTCCATATAATCCATTGGAAGGCATAAGAATGAATTTTGTGTTGGGATTGCCAAGAAGCAAGAGGGGGAGTGATTCCATATTTGTTGTGGTTGATATATTTTCAAGGATGGCACACTTCATACCATGCCAAAAAACCAGTGATGATACTCATTTAGAAAATTTATTTTTCAAAGAGGTTCTAAGATTGCATGGATTTCCAAGGAGTATGGTTTCAAACAAAGACATCAAGTTTGTGGGACACTTTTGGAGAAATCTATGAAAAAGGTTGGAGATTTTTTTTTCCTTATGTTCATCATATCACCTCAAACAGACGGACAAATTGAGGTGGTAAATCGTAGTTTAGGGAATTTGCTGAGGAGTTTGGTCACTGCACATCACAATCAATGGAATTAAATTCTTCCCCAAGAAGAGTTTTCTTATAATTATTCTCCAAACATAAGAAATAGAAAATGTCCATTTCAAATAGTGTATGGAATGCATCCGAGAGGAATTTCAGATTTAAGGTATTTGAAACAAAATGAGTTCCAAAGTGCAGGAGCATAAGACTTTGTTGTAGAGATGCATAAGCTTCATGATTAGACAAAGAGACAGTTAGACGATAATAATCATAAATATAAAATCCAATTTCATCAGAAAATGAGAGAGGTTCATATCAAAGTTGGAGATCAAGTTTTAGCACACCTAAGGAAGAAAAGGTTCCCAAGGGGAACATATAACAAATTAAAGATGAGGAAAATAGGACCATGTAAGATCCTCAAAAAGTTTGATGCAAATGATTATGAGATTGAGATTCCAGAGAATATGGGTATATCACCCATATTTATTGGTGTATACCTATAACTTTATAGGATGGATGATACAGGAGGATCAAATGGTCAAAAGGAGATTCAGTGAGAAAAGAAGATGCCCACAATAGAAAAACCACAGATGGAGAAGATCATAGATCAGAGGATTGGTAAGAATACAAGGAGAAAGACTTATTTTGAGTACCTAGTGAAGTGGAAGGGTCACCTAGAAGAGGATTCTAGTCAGGTAAATGAATCTGAAATTTAGAAGCATGGAAAACAAAAGCATGAGCTCATGGATAGGAGTCCATGAATTTTTGGCCAGAGGAGTTTGATGTAGGAGCATCACCTTCAACAATTAAAGAGGCTAGGTTGAGGACAAATCATCACCTGGCTCCCAGATTTCAAATTGTTTTTGAAATCCAAGGAGAGAGCATCATTCTATTTTGAAAGGATTGTAATTTAAATATTTTAAATATATTGAGGCAAGAGCCATCACATAAGGCCACCAAAGTTCTAATTATTTTAATTATGAGATAAGGTTGTACATATATTGAGTATCGAATCATATCTGAATGTAATTTACATTCAATGTAATAGACCTTAGTAGATGAATGTATTAACTATGCTAGGATATCACTAAGGTAGTCGGGAGGGAAGGCTCGAGAAGCCTCTCCATGTATAAATATGTGTATTGTATGACCAAATGATGTTGTTGAATGTTATTATTATTGTTGTTGAAAGAGATGTTGAAGATTATGAAGAGTTACAAAGAGATTTATGAGTCCATGTACATATTTTACTAAATGAATACAAGCAAAGAAGTTTAATTCCAAATGTATGGTGTTGTGTTCATCTGAATTATTTAAGTACATGTGATTTTTCTTTATGCTCTATGTGTTTTATCTATTTATCTATCTTTTATGCATGGATATTTTTTTCATGGTTAAGTGTGGAAACCTTTGATGTTTCTGTAATTTTTCATTTGTTTCTCTTTTGATATTCCCAGTAAAAGGAGTGCATAGGACAAGTTGAGATAGACTCAAAAGCTCAGAAGAGATAACATGAATTTACAGTTGAAGTGCAAGGAGTGCACAATTGTTCAATTGAAATGAAAACAATGCACAGTTTCTCAATGGAGAGAAAAGATTGAAGACCCGTGCAAGGAGTGTGTCGGGAAAACACTTTGTTTAAGTGTTGAAGAAGTCTCATAGGAGATGAGCGCAAGTAGTGCGTAAAGGATATTTTCTTCAAAAATATCTAAGTCCAAAAATTTCTCAGAATTTCAAAGGATGCAATGAGTGCGCCAGAGGTCGAAAATACCTCAAGGACTTAAAGATCGGGAAGGATAGCTATCAAAATATTTAAGGAGGAGAGGATTTGGATGTTTCAATAGTCAAATGGTTGAGATATGTTTGGGAGGATCCAGGATATTTTGTCACACTTAAATATGGATAAGCAACACAGGTTTTACCCCTGTAAGTCATTAGAAATTCTTGAATTTGGGAGAATTCAGGTTAAAATCTTAAAGGAGGAGCTATCAAAGAGTGGGAATCAAATTTCGAGATCCATTCGGGATTTTGCATGAGAGTGGAAAGACGTTGGATCATGAGGAGTTGCGTGAGGGTTAATCGGTGAAGTCCTTCAGACTTCGTGCATTTGAGATATTTGACGTGTGGAGAAGTCGAGACCCCTGAACAATGGAAGGCCAGAGTTAATTATGGTTGTCCAAAATTCGAGGAAACGTGTCAACAGATCGTGTACTCCGATGGAATATCACTCCAAAAAAATTTAGGCATGGAGGTTCAAGAGTGGAGAAACGTCGAAGTCTTGAAGCCTTGGATTTCATCTGGGCCATCTATCAGTAGGTACACGCATCATCATATTATAAGATTCAGAGGATAGACACTCCAGGAGGATAGAAGGAAGAGAAATTTGATTGCTCTGGAGTCCTGGAGTCCACATTTGATCTGGATTGTCAATCATAGTAAGGACACATGACAACAGATCTAGAGGTCTGACACTCTGGAGAAAACATAGTGCAATGCTATGAAGACTCCCGAAGGGTCAATGGTCGGAGTCCATCTCAACCATCCATTAGAGGAGGACACATGGAACAATATTGCACAGTTTGGGGATGTGGCACATCGAAAAATTTGAGTCATCGTGGAGATAGCGAGAAAAATCACTGAAGTCCGAAAAGAATCCTAGTTGTCGATCGGGAAGGGGACACGTGGAGGAAGGATAATATTTTCTGCATTTCGACATCAGAATATAAAACGAGTTGTTTCGTGTGGACAACCAAAATAAATCGTTGAATCCTGAAGAGAATAGATCAGAACCGTCCATCCATCATTGCTTAAGGACCGTCGATATGAGACTTATCATAATTTCCTTTTTGGTGATCCGGGAAATTTGTGAAAAGGAATTATGGAGAAATCATCGAAGCCCAAAGTGCGAAATAGGTGGATATTTGTTGATCCGATGGAGGAATAGGAGCCATCAAATGTTACATACTTCCCATACAATTTGTGCTCTCGCAGACACTGTAGTATCAAGCGCAAGTGCTCATCATGTTCCTCTATCGTCCGAGAGTAGACCAAAATATCGTCAATGAATACTTGGACGAACTTGTCCAAGTACTCGCGAAACACCCCATTCATCAAACTCATAAATACCCCTGGGGCATTTGTGAGTCCAAACGGTAAAACAGTAAACTCGTAATGTCCAAACCTCGTCTTAAAGGTAGTCTTAGGGACGTCATCCTCCTTGATCTGTAATTGGTGATACCCTGATCGCAAATCGATCTTGGAGAACACCGTCGCGCCCTTCATTTGATTGAACAGATCATCAATCCTTGGCAACAGATATTGATTCTTGATCGTGGCCTTGTTCAATTGATGGTAGTCAATGCAGAGCCTCCACGACCCATCCTTATTTCATATGAAAATAACAGGTGCACCCCATGGTGATACACTTGGATGTATCAGTCCCAGGTCCAACAACTCCTTCAGTTGCATTTTCAACTCTTGTAACTCCGAGGTCAACATTCGATAAGGCATTCTTGCTATCAGTTCAGTCCTCGGTTTTAGGTCTATGGTAAACTCCAAATCCCTCTCTGGTGGCATCCCAGGTAACTCCTCCAGAAATACGTCCGCAAACTCTCTCACCACCGAAAGGTGTTCTAGACCTTTCGCTACTCCCTTCTTGTTTAACACAAGGATTATATAAATCTTACACCCCTTGCGCATGATCTTCTGAAGTTGCAAGGAAGAGATGAACCTCAGGGAAACTCCCTGGTTCTATCCTACAATCACACATCTTTGTCCCTCATCATCGACCAAGCTCAACTGTTTCGTCTTACAATTGAGTATCTCCTCATGCACTTCCAACCGGTCCATACCAATCACAACATCATAAGCTCCTAGGATCATGACGTACAGGTTGGACCTTCTGACAAACTCTCTCAGGTTAAGGGTACAACCCATAACCTTTCCTCCAACCTTTTGTTTGGCTCCTAAAGCCATCTCTATGAAGCTAAACTCATACTGTTAGACTACCTTTACCTTAATCCTCTTTATCGCTGCACCCGAAATGAAACTCTCGGTAGCACCGGGATCTATCAAAATACTAAGGGTTTGGTCAGCGACTGTACCTGTCGTCTTGAGCACAGTCGACTGATGCTCTGCCTGGAGGTTATTCACTGCTGCATGAATTTTATGGGCCTTTCCCATATCTCCCACGGTAGTGGGTCTGGTTGATCTAGACACTCTAGTCCTCTCCACCGGGTAGTCGCACTGGTAGTGTGGCTCCCCACACATCCAACGCCCCTTCTTCGGCCCAATAGTCCTTGTACCTGAAGTAGAAGATGATGGCCCACCGGCCTCGAATCATGGTTTGTTCTATTGAATAGGCCTAAACTACTGCTGCTGCGGTCAACATTGTTGTTGATGTTGTGGTCCCCGATAAGGTGTCTGCTACTGAGGCATTGGCCACTGAGGTGTAGTGAATGTGGATCCCCTCTAGAATCCATGATATCCCGACGTAAGTCTGGCTGGTGTCTGATGCTACTGTGCTCCATATGACACCTGCCCTGCTAGTCTCGTTGGAGTCCTAGTCTGAACCCCACTGATAAGATCCTCCTCTGCTATGAGGGCCTTCTGGACGACATCATGCAAGGTCTGAGGCACCAAATACTAAATTTTTCATGTATGCTACCATTAAGGCCAAACACAAACTTGTTGACCTTAGGTTTCTCAATGTTAATGTGTGGAGCATACCGGAGTAGCTCCATAAAATTGGCCTCGTACTCGGGCACCGTACGACCTCCCTGTCGTAATGTGTTGAACTCATTGAGCTGATGCTCAATGAATTCCTCTGAAAGGTACCTCTCTCAAAACCATTCCTCAAACAGCTCCCATGACACGTCTTCGATGGCCATGTTTAGCTATAGTAGGAGTGTCTTCCACCATAGAAGAGTGCTCCCCTTCAGTTGGAAGACCTCCATGCAGACCTTCATGTTGGAGGTATAATCGTGAAGTGCGAAGCACATCTTCATGTTCTCCAACCATGCCTCGGTGGCTGCGCCATCCGGAACACCAAAGAACTCGGGAAATTTGACCTTCTCGAGTTCACGGTGAATGCTACCAGTACCGACCAGAGCGCGCGGAAAAACCTCAGTGGGTGCCAGCGCCCTGGACTCATCTCTGTCCAAATGGTTGATCAGTGCGTCGGACATGCACTGAAAAGATCTCATCATTTCGACCACATCACCAACTGTTATCTTCTCCTATCCGAGAACCTGCTCATCTCCCTGGGGGTTAGACCCCTCAGGCATGGATGCTACTAGAGGCATTGTGCCTCCTCCCGTAGAACCCTGTCGGTTGCCTCCATGGCATCCTCTAACCAGGATTACCTACATGAATATAAGTCAACTCAATTAGTAACATTAAAATCAAATCTTATCAACGAAAGCCGTAGCGATCCCAAGTCGCGGGTTGAATTGGCTCTGATACCACATGTAACAACCCCATCGTATATGACTCCTATGATGTACAACCGATAAAAGAACCCTTATTTTTTTATTTTTTTTGTGTGTGTAGGAAGGTAATAATGACATTATAGTCAACATCACAACACAACGACGAACGCAATGCATGCAACTCACACAACAACAACATAACGACCAAACATAAAGGCACATCAAGCACCTAGAAGCAACGTACGACATTCAATTGACAAAGAATAAGAATGACTACATGTTCGTCCTACTCTGCAATGGTTAGTACCTCCAGGACACATAAGCAACGCTCAAGCCTAGGTTCCCATCGATTTTGACCATTTAAGGTCTCAGGGATGGTGACTGTTCTAAGGAACAAGGAGGTGTCTACATCCCACCCGACACAAGCAGACCAAGCCTACTAACCTAAGGAAAATCATCCTAACAACCCCACACACCCCAAACAAATACACAAGTAACTAGAATCTCTTACAGTGAGCAAACCAAACACATTAAATGTTTACAAAACCAAGTACAACCATTAATTAAAAATGAACATCAACACCCTCAATGGGAAGCACAAGCTAAAAACGACTTCGCCAATATCCCGCTCAATTGTCAAGTCAATCTAGTTAATAATTACAGTCTGTTTTAATCATCTATTATTAGCCCAACTTAGCATGTCTAAAATGCAAAATATCATTAAGGTACAATCTAAATTAGCCTTAAAACAAATTCATTTGCGCAATTTTAAATTACAAAGTTTCACCAAGGTACCATCTAAATCAACATTAATGGACATTACTAAGCAAGTCTAAATCTTCGACTAGATTAATATTAAAAATATAATTAATCATTAATTAAAATCTGACTAGCTTGTGTAAATTATAAACTAGCCATTCATCAACAATCAAATAGACATTATATACAACCAATTTAGCAAGCTTAAATACCATGCCCATCATCACAATCTACTTGATTAATCTAATTTAATCCATATTAGAGCCCTAAACTACAATTACCATATAAGTTAACATTAATGCAAATAAATGGAGCAAGTCTGAAATAGATTATCAATAAATATTGGAACAATCAAAAATTTAACCCAACATGGCATTTAGGGATTTGTTACCCTGCAGTCATTAAAGCATGGATAACTAATTCATCGCTCTCAATCCTGACAGGCTCAGTGTTGGGTTAAAGGCAGTGGCTTGTAGCCCCGAGTAAATCACTGACTAAGACCAGGGTAAGTTATTGGTTGTAAAAAATAATGGTATCGCTACTTAGGGGATAAACTCAAAGCTAAGGAATTTCAGCAACCTCCAGCGATGATTCACTGCAATCAGTATCTCTGGTTGGAACTTAATTAAAATTAAAGGCATTAGATTCTCTATCATTGGGAATGATGCCACAAGATTGTATATGCTTAGACGGATTTTCATTGCACGTAGAAAAAAAGGGGAAACAACCCATTCACCAAACTTTGCACAGCCCAAAACACCAAGAGAAGAGAACATCCCAAGTGCACGCCATACTGGACTATAGAATTGTTTGTGGTCCTAGTAATGGATATCCATTGGAACGTCCGACAAGAGAGACTAGGAGGCCCTTCTTCCTAAATCAAATCTCAGTGGAGATCGGAGTCGATGTCGAATAGGGAGGACGTCAGATAAACTGGAAGTTAGCATTTGCTTACTTTTAGTAGCAACTGCAACCCAACCCACAATCAATTTATGGTGAAGTAATAATAAATCCAAGGAAACTAAAAATATGTAAAGTAGTAACTGAATTCCAGGGAAGTAGAATCTGTGTTGTAAGTTCTGTGTAAAGGTAAAATAAAAATAAAATGCATCTAGGTAACAAGGGATAAATCTACACTGCAATCGTTTAAGGAACAATGCTAACAACAATTCTCTAAGGAGATACACAACCACCATTCAGGAGCCATGCATTACACAGCAAGGCACTATTTAGTAAGGGTTATACAACCATGCTTTTCCTTAAGGGAGTAACCCTCAATTCGTGGAGAGCATCCAGATAAATAAAATAAAATAAAACAACCAAAAATCACTGTGTTTTACCATGAGTCATTCAATTCGGCACGCCTGTGTTTAACACTATTCTCAGAATAAAATTTATTGAATCATTGACTGAAGATCGGCTAAAAATATTATGTCCACATGTTGCAACACTGCAATCAACTAACAAGTATGAATAGGAGTAGATCTTACCACAATCGTTGAATGACATTAGAAGGTACAACAAAATACTTCAATAAAATTTAGCATCGACAATCATGGAATGAAATCAGAAGGTACAAAAAATCGTTATATAAAATTTAACATCAGCAAATCGTTGAATGAAATCAGAAGGTACACCAAATCGTTATATAAAATTTAACATCAGCAAATCATTGAATGAAGGGGAATACACATAAAAATATTTTAGTGGACAGTTCTTCTATGAATGTTGAATCATTGGGTAAGACGTAAGCAACTGTAGGGAAAATCACATTAAACGCAGGGTTTGTACCAAATGGAAGCATTTAAAACGAAGATAAACTCACCCCAATCATTTGCAGAGATAATATATCCAAGAAGGTAGAGAGATCATTTCGCAGAGGTCATTAGAACGCAAAGTTCAATTTATAAAAAAAAACATAGAGGTTGTGTCAACATCGCAGAGGTCATTTCAATCGCAAGAAGGCGCGGTGACCATCAATCAGCCAAGAACAAACAAGAGGGTAGACGACTGAAACGATCATACTTCACTCATCATCCTCACACAGAAAAGTAGGGCGTTGAGATCCATAGGTATTTTAATGCAAAGGCGACGACCATAGATCAGGCTCTT
Source organism: Picea sitchensis (assembly GCA_010110895.2). Classification (NCBI taxonomy): domain Eukaryota; kingdom Viridiplantae; phylum Streptophyta; class Pinopsida; order Pinales; family Pinaceae; genus Picea; species Picea sitchensis. The sequence continues at coordinate 2,892 of SNQJ01S0227531.1, read as the reverse complement.
GGCCGACTGCTCAGGCGAGGACTGGCGAGCTAGGGATGAAAGCTAGGCAACCATGAAGGACACAACCAATCATAGTCAGGTGGTCAAGACAAGTAGGAAAATGAAGGCCATGGGAGACAACAACCATCGGGCTAGGCTAAGAAAATTTTTCGTCATCAAATTTTAAAGAAAATATCAGTTTACTTCTCTAATAAATAAGAAGATCCAAGCATAAGTCCTAATACAATCTACTATAAAAAATGAAGAGAGTGTACAATTTCTTGATCGCCTGCTCTGCTGACATCCCACGCACTCCATGCCACTTTCTCTTGCTGATCGATGAGACTTCAACCGTACCTCCCAGCCAATGCTAGGGGTAATCTTCTTCCCCGTTAGACCCCCGATCCGCAAAGGGGCCACACACACACTATCCAGAGATTTCGACTATCTCCCAGCTCGCCTTGCAAGGCCAAGCTACCATTCCTCACCGAGCTGGGTATCCCAACTCCCACAAGTTAAATCAGTCAAGTAGATATTTTGCAGCGTAACGTTATGCAAACAGAAGGTGATCCCACCTCCATCACCTCCCTTCATTATATAGAGTTTTGTGGTTCCTTACTTTCCAAAAATTCTCTTTTAGTTAAGTTTTTTAAATTAATTTCCTAAAAATTCCTTCCCGTACAAGTGTCACCCATCCCCTTCATTCCTCCATAAATTAACTTCTTTAATTAAATAATTATCTTTATTTCCCTCACCCACCTAGAGTTACTCCTAGAATCACTCCTAGGTGTCCCCAAATTCTCTTAGAGGTTTTAATAACTTTCCCTTTTATTAAATTGCTTAGTTTAGTTAAAATTAGAAGGCTCTTAAATGGTAGATGCTTTACTAAGTTGACCTTCTTCTTTTTCCCTAATGTTCCCCTTTTTCCCTTTTTAAGTTTACTTCTTTTCTTAGTTTCCTAAAATTTTAGATTTTCCCTCTTTCCCCTTTTTAATTAGAACTCAAAAAGGTAGGTGTGGAATTTAACCCTTTTTCCCTTTTGTCTTTTATTTAATATAATTTAAATTATCAAAAATAATAAAACAACTAATTCCCTTTTTAAATTTTATTTCAACAGATTTTTTTTTAATGAATAAATTAAATTTCTTACTCCCTTCATG
>SNQJ01S0227530.1:0-12773 GCA_010110895.2 Picea sitchensis | reverse complement strand
AAACTCACTCGGGCTCCTTGGAGGGTAAATCCACAATTACTACGTGGAATCTTGCACCAAGGCATAAGTCCATTAAGTAGGTCGCCAACATAACTAATCCACCCGCTCTATCCCCGCCTCTTCCTATTTTGGTCTTGTGACATTGGATTTCATCACCAACTAGTGGTTTCATTGTGGGAAGGTTTTATTTGATTGTTTTCTTCTCAGATTCATAGCGTGTGTTGGTTGTGTTACTTAGTGGACCTTAGGTCGAGTAAGTGTTAATGGCATAAAATCCCGAGAGTACCAATGGATGAACCCATTCTCCTGGGGAACCTTATACCTTTCTTTCTTTTGGAAACTTTGGTCCTCCATATATTTCCACACTGAGTCTTCTGGAACTCACCATTGGATTACCGGTTTGGTTTTTCCCCACTCTGGTGATCTCGAATCCTCCCAATGTTTCAAATGCACCTAATACTTTAGATGTCAGTACACCACCCACACATAAACCTCACGTTGAATTTTCACCTTCTTCGCCCATTAAGTCTCCTTCCCTTTCTCCTTCTTCGTCTAGTGAAAGCTCTAAAGAAAGTAGTCAGGTTGATCGGAAGAAGAAGAAAAGGAAAGAGAAGAAGAAGAAGAGCCCCAAAAAGACCAAGGCCCCAAAAACATCAGATGTTGGATCCAATTAACCAGTTACTGTTAATAGTACTGGGGGTGTTGATGAGGTCAACAAGATTAAAATAAAGAATCCGAAACCCAAATTCCCTTGTAGTCTTTGTAAGGGTGACCACTTTCTAAGGGAATGCCTTGGTATTCCCAAGGTCTTAGAAATGTGGTCCTCCACGTCATCGGCCTCTGCTGGTCATGCCGGTGATACCCCATCAACCAGTGACGTTAAGGTTGGTAAGAAGAAGAAAACTGTCAAATTCCCTTGTATGTCGTGCAAAGGTGATCATTATTCTTACCTTTTTCCTCGCATGGACGAGGGTTCTTCTCTTTTGGAAAAACTTCAACTTCCAAAAGGATATTGTAAGATTTCCCCCAATCCATCATTAGTTGATGGACTGGTCAATCCGGTTCCATCCCCAGTCAGTCCGGTTGATCAGGTGGTCAATCTAGTTTCCTCCTCGATTGAACCACAAACCCAAGTAGTTGATCCAGTTCTATCATTGATCAGCCCTACTCTTCATGAAAAGAGTATAACCCAAGTAGTTGATCCATTTTCATCCTCGGTCGACCCCATTCTCCCATTAGAGAGTGACACCAAAGCGGTCAATCCATTTCCACCCATCGACCCCATTCTCCCCTTGGAGAATGAAACCCAAGTGGTCGATCCGGTTCTGTCATCGGTCTATCCCACTCCTCCTTTGACAAGTGCCAAAGTGGCTGATCGAGTCCCTTCCTTGGTCAGTCCCACCCTTCCTCTGAAGAGTGCCTGCGTGGTCGATCCGATCCCATCATCGGTCGATCTTACTCTCTCTCTAGAGAGTAAACCCGATACTGCCCACATTTTTCTCGTTGATACAGAATCTATCGTGCTGGGGGGCATTCCTTATTCTCCCGCGAAAACCCGTCCAAGAAATGAGGCCATCCTTTTTTATTGGAGTTCGCTAATTGGACCTCGTCTTCCCTCTCACATTCCTCTCCAGATTACAGTACAGGTTTGTGGTCGGGACGTTTCTCAAATGCTGATAGATGAAGGTGCGTCCGTTTGTATTTTGTCCTCTGTTGCTTGGCATGCTTTGGGTTGTCCTCAGCTTGTGCCGATTACACATAATTTGTTATCTTTTAAAAAAAGAACTAGTCAACCTTTAGGGACCCTTCCTTAGTTTCCCGTAACTTTGGGAGGGAAAAATGTCTGTATTGATGTCATGGTAGTCCGAGACCCCTTGGATTTTTCTTTACTCCTTGGGTGGGATTATGTCTATGTCATGAAAGCTATTTTTTCCACTCTTTTTCGTGTGATATCTTTCCCTCACGATGGAAGAATTGTGACTATTAATCAACTTTCCTTCATCGGTCCTAACTAGATTACCTCCCTAAATGGTTCTTACATGAAGACAATATCGTCTCTTCCACATGTCAATTATGTGGCGTTATCTCCCATGCCTTCAACTTTTGATGATTTGTATCCGGTAGTTGACCTGGTGATCTCTTCGGTAGGGATATTGGAGCCTGATCCCCTTACCCCTGACGAGACCCTCAACATGTATTCCTTCCAGAGTGATTTTATTCCATCCAGTGAAGATCTCTTGGAATCCATGACCGAGTTTTGTCCCTTGACATGGTGTCCTTCCAGAGCATTATTCTCTTGGAAACCATGATCAAGAAGAGGTTACAAGCATAGTTTTCTCTTCTCTATGGCAATCTTGTTAAAAAATGAAACAGAGGTCATGAGCACAATTTTTTCTCTCTGTAGCAAGCTCATTAAAAAATGAAACAGAGTTCATGAGCATAGTTTCTCCTCTCTGTGGAAAGATCGTTAAAAAATGAAACAGAAGCCTTGAGCATATTTTTCCTCTCTGTATCAAGCTCGTTAAAAAATGAAACAACAATCTGGGGATTTCACCCGGAGCCCTGAGCATAGTTCTTTTCCTGTGTCAAGCTCATTAAAAATTGAAACAATCACCTCTTTTGAACCTTCATTTAATCCAATCTTATCCTTTTTCTCCATCTAGTATAGAAATTGGTGACAAACTCAAAGTTGGTGAATGAATTGAAGCTTGGAGGGCATGTCTCCAGCCTTTGATGATCGTTCTGGAGTTAAGCCACTAGCTTTCAAGACGAGGGCATACCGAGCTTAGTCTTTGTTCTTTCTCATGCTCGTAAATACACGAGATTTCATCCGAGTAAAATTTTATTTCTTTTTCGGTCCCGCATGGTTACACGAAAAAGGAACCCCCTAGAGTCGTCTTTGAGCTCTTTCCAGACTCTCTAAACATGAAAATATTGCCGAGTGAACTTGCTTCCTTTCCCACTCATTAAAAGGTTTGAAAGGGCATCTTTCGAGTGATAACTGATCTCTGTTTTGGCCTCGGGAGACTAACATTACGAAAAAGGACAATATTGGAGTCGTCTTTAAGTTGTTTTCAGACTCTCTAAATATGAAAAACCACTGAGTTTACCTTCTATGGACTCGTTAAACGATCATACATTGAAGGGCCCATACGAGACCAAACCCTTACTTCTTCCAGTTCGTTAAACAAAGGAAGAGGGACTTACTGAAGTTGAGTCATATCGAGCATGTGTTACCCTCCTCGATCTCGTTAAATTAAAAAGAGGTACTCATCTATCTGGATGGGGAAAAAATTGAAAGGAGCAAGACAAACAATTTTTGAGAACACTGCCAATAGCTCTTATGGTTGCCCTTGAACACGACACTGTCTTTGCATGCATTTTAATCTGCTGAACCTCTGCACTGAGCCAATCCTCTGAGTTTATTTTACTTCTTTGGGTCACCTGACAAAAGTCACAACAACCATTGCATCCTCAAGTTTTGGTCCATGTCAAGTTTCTGCTGTTGTGCCTCAATGTTCAAGGGAAGTATCTGCCTCGAGAGTCAGCCATCACAAATATCTTGTTTCAATACCCATGTCAGTCCATGTTCATTTGATCTACCAATTACATCTCTATGACTATTTCATGTTGTTGATGGGGAATACATCAAGGCCCTCCCTCGACAAGTCTATTCCTGTCGACTTCATCACATTATCTAGGAACTAGACTTAGAAACCCGTTAGTACTTTGGGACCTGCATGCCTCAATGGCATGCCTCCTCACACCCGAAAGTGGGTTTACATCATTGAACCCTAATCGGATGATTCCATGGATGTTTGACTTCATCTCATCTATTCAGATTCGTCAGAATGTACTAGAGTACCTTGGGAATCATTGATATCAATGGTGATCTCCCTCGTGCTTGTTAACTGTTTACATCATTGACCGATAATCAAGTGGTTTCTGCCATGTTCGACATCAAGAGATCTATTCACATGGTTAGATTTGTACTACATCGGGATCGGTAAGAAGACCCTGGGTTGAGTCATCACTCTTATATGTACTTTGCCTAGGTTGCGAAATAATTCTTTTGAACCATGACACATATACTGTTACATAGATCCACTTTGTATTGGTCGTGGCTATGTCTTGTCATCTCGTAGATCCACTATGTATTCTTCATGGCTACGATTAGTTTAGGTCATAGGATTATAGATCCACATTGTATCTGCAGTGGCTATACCATTTTTTCAATATAATTATGGATCTGCAGTGTATTTTATGGCGGCCATACCTAAAAAGTTTTTATCACTCAAGCATAGGTATGCCTGCCTTGGGTTTGAAACATGTCATAATATTTGTTTGATGGTTGTGTGCAGCTTTTTCTGGTTTCTTTTCATCCATATGCTTGCTCGAAAAATTCTACTAAGTACTTCAACCATCATCGTCTTCTAACTTCGTACTTTGGGGGGAAATCTGTTACACCTCAAAATTACTCACTTCGATAGTGTCACAAGTGTCATCATTACAAGTGTTGTAAGTCTCACATCTTGTCCAAGTGCCGCATCTTGACAACAAGTGTTGCAAGTGTCAAAAACATCATACTAGCATCTTGCCTATGTCATGTCTCTAATGACATCACAAAGACACTTAAGACACCCCAAAGACTAGTTTTGAAGAAGAGAAGTCACTTGACAAGGAGTACAAACCTTTTGACACTGAGAAAATCACAAAAAAATGAATTTTGGAGAGGAGCGCTCCCCTACTCACTGCCAGGGAGTGCTGGCGCTCCCTAAGCCTCTTTGGGGGAGTTTTTGAGCGCCCTGTGCACTCTTTTGGGGGAGCGATACCATTTTTTTGGCAAATTCTGGGTTTTTTGAGGCAAATCAGGGAATAATCCCTCAATTCCTGAAGGTAGTTGGATTCGAATAGATGGTCAAGGCATGATCGTAGGGAAGATCCTCAACTGAAGGAGAGGAATCCTCAACTTATCCCAAATATCTCTCAAGTGGTTGGACCTCTCCAAGGTTATATAAGGAGGCCTTCTCATGGTGAAAGGTACAATGGAGATTGAGAATTACATCACACTTATGATCTCATGAGTGAGATGTCATCAAAGAAATCAATGTAGATTACTTGAGAAAAGGGGTTGGACAAGGAGAACTGGAAGAAGATGCTGCACCTTCATTCAAAGGATTGTAAGTATCTTTACTTGTTCTCATTAATAATCAATGCTTGGCGTGTTTCTTTCAAACTTGTGTTTGTTCCATATGAGTTTGTCTGCAATAGATGGATATATGATTTATCTAATCTCAGTAGAGTAGGAAGTCCATTGTATCTTTTTTTGTCCTACAGGATCTATCAGGGATCTTAGGATCGAAGCTCAGCCATGACTTTGCAAGGACAAACATCGCTAGTAAGGTACATATTTTTCTCCTTCTCTTTCATTCATTAGCTTGATTAGATCTAAAAGGAAGTCATTGTCCATGTTAATCACTTTTCTGTCTTGGTCTTAGGAGTCTAGAGACCAAGACGGAATCCACTTGTCCGTAGGGGGATTCACCTACAACACATATTGTGTCAAGAATATTTCCAAATCATTTAGTCTGTGGAAACTAGGTGGTTCTCTGATTTCTATGCCTACCCATATTACTACGCGGTTTATCCTTGTACATATTCTCGTGGATACTTCGTGTAGCCTCTGCTGCCAGTTTTCCAACCCAGTGTCTGAGTCTGCTGTATACCCCGTCTGTAGTTGGGTTTACGTAATCCTCATCGCGTGTAGTTGTTCTATACAACTGGCCAATCTCCTCTAAGTCCAGGAAAGTGGGTTCTACGAACCTCTCCCCTTATGATGGATCTAGTGGTGCTATGAACCTGTATTCTCCGGATTCAAACATCATCTTCTGGGTTTTCAAATTGATTATGGCCTGGTTTTCAAATGCCCAATCCAGACCAAGCAGTGCCGGGTAAGGTGTTGTGCCGTCTACTATTTCAATGACTTCAAAATCTGCTTTAGTGCACACTCCATCAATATCTACTGTCACTCCTTTCAGTCTACCTATTGGTAGGACTCTATGTTGGTTTGCTAGTTTCAATTGGACGAGTATCCCAGTGTTGGCTCTCCCATACATTGCCATGTATTATTTGGTAATACATTCACTTCGGATCCTAGATCTAGTATGATGTCTCCCATGTTGAAATCCCCAATGTTAGAATTTAATTGAAATTCCCTATGGTTTTTGGTTCTATCTTTTCTTCCGTCTCGCTGCTACATTTCTCTAGTATGTTTTGCAATATTTTCACAGATGAAGGATCACTTAATACTTTTATGCATGATTGAAAAAATCCTTTGATTGTACTTACTTGTCCCTTGGGTTGCTTTCCGTTGGTATGATCCAGTGAGGGAGGCATCTCGTATTTTGGGGCTTCCTTGCTTTGCTGTGCAATTGAAGCTATGTCCTCCTTCTGAAATTATCATCTAGCTTATTTAAAGATCTCCTTTTCCTTTTGTGCGTCAAACTTCTTCTTGGGAGAAATGTTATTCTTTACCCATTGGTTCTACGCTGGTTCCTATTGAACTGCATCATTTCCTATTTTTGTTCCTCCACGAGTGACTATATTGATGTTTCATTTGTCATCCCTTGCTTTGGCTAAAATCCACTGGACATTCTGATTGTTTTGGTTGCTCTTTTCCTGAATCTTTACTAGTAGTGTCAGACATTCCTCTGTATCGTGGTCTGATGCATGAAAATACATACAAGTTGCTAGTGGACATTCCCATGCACAATGTTTTGGTCGCTGACAATTGTGACATGTGACTGGTCCTCTATTGCGTCTGAAACCTCCTCTGGCTCATCCTCCTCCTCAGTATCCTACTCGATCACCTCTCAGTGCATTATACTGTGGTGTCTGATTGTACTGTGTGGTATTGTACTGGGGTTGTGCTAGGTTATACTGCGGCTGCACGTTATTGTAGGGTTGCTGCGCAATATTGTACTGCTGTTGCACAGTGTTGTATGGAGTTGGGGCTTGATTGAACTGTGGCGCTACTTTCTTAGTCATCATTTTGGCATGTACCCTGTATGCATCTAATGTTCTCTCCCGCATCATCTCCATAGTTCTACAATATTTTTCGTTGTGGCCCACTGACTTGCAAAAGGTGAAATATGAATTTTTTGGGACTGCCTGGTATTTCTGCATCATCGTGCAATGATAAGGGCCGTGACCCAGTTTCTTACATATTTCTCACCATAATCCTCCCCGTGGTAGATGATTTGGCATACTTGTTGCCATATACTACGCGAATGTTGAGCATTTGTTCTTGTGGTGTACTTCCATCCTGCATGTGGTGCACCAAACGACTTCTTGTTTGTCCTTGTTCTTATTTTGGTTCAGCTGAAACATTAAATTCTTCAAATCCTCCTTCAATTCTTCGATAGCTAGGTCTGTCTGCTGGTACTGGTTCTCTTACAGTTACAATGCTTCCTGCAGAGCCTCTACCTACGTTTGAAACTTCTATTGTCGTAAGGGATATTTTAAGTGTGGGAGTAGTGAGTTGAAAAACAGGTGTCGATGCTGCATCTTGGTCATAAGGTATTTTAGTTTTCCCTTTAGTCACTTGAATATCTGGTCAATATCCCATACAAAATCTCCTGGTTTTTGTCTTATCTCGATCATCTCGTTCATGTAATGATCCTCTGAGATCGACTTCTGAAACTCATTAATCAGTAGCTTCTTAATGTCTGCCAGTGTCCTTGTCGTCCCAGGGGCACTTTTTGTGTCTAGATTCATGTACCAGTCTAGTGTGCGGTCTCTTAGCGTAATTGATAGCTGCACGAGTTGGGTATATTCATTAGTTATTTGCTTTGCTTCCCAGATCTTTGCACAAGTGAACAAATGCTTCTCAGGGTCTTTTGATGCTTCTCCTAAAAATTCTGGTAATCTAATAATGGGATCGTGTCCTGCCATTCTAAATACTGAACTACTACCTCCTCCACGCGGTGTATATACTTGACTAGTGTTGCTTGAACTAGATCCCCCAATTGTTTCTCCTTGTGTAGATGTACTTCCTGCTGTCGTACTTCCTCCGAACTTCGGTTGTCTAAATGGTGCTGTTCTCTTTGGTGTATTAGTCACACATGGGTTTATGGGTTCCACATTGACATTAATATGGATAGGATTGCTGCCTTCTCCTCCCATTCTTGGGCCTCTCGTCTTCATCTCATATGTTGTAAGCAGGATTTCCTCAATCTTCTCCATAGCCAGGAGATCCTCTACCTCTTCCTCATCACTCACCAAGCCTTCCCTCGTGGCTACAACTCTCTTCTTGGTATTCACCTTATGTTGGTAGGGTACTCCTCTACGCGTCGTTCTTGATGATGCCAAGATCCACTTGAGCTGGTCGTCATTCATTATGATCGGGTCCAAGGGTTCCTCCTCCTTCTTGCCTTCATCCTTACCTTCTTCCATTTATCCTCTCCCTGTCCCTGTCAGTGTTTCCCCCCTTCCCCCATGCATGCAGGGAAGTTTAGCTGTCTGATTCCATTGTCATTACACCTTTGTTATATAGAAGTATCTTAATAGAAGTATACAAGGATTGAATGTACCTTCCTCTAGGTCCACATAGAAATTCTTGCTCTGCTGCGTTGTATGACTTCGCTATGTCAACTGCAAATTCTGTGATGAAACCTGCCACAATACTGTCAAGCCAAAATTCTACTGCATGGGTGAATTTGTTGTTCACCTGCTATAGCTACTCAATCTGTACCGGAGTCCAATATAGCTGTCGAATCTGGTTCGTCGCGTGGTTATCGTTCAACCCTAGTATCTAGTTCTGTAGAAGATGTAGAAAATCACAGAAAAAGACTTTGTGTAAATCAGTAAATACGTATTTATCCATAAATTTGCGAGGTTTGATCCTAGGGTTTCTATTGTCTTTATGTGAAAACTCTAGCTCTTTGGTTCTCAACCAGCCTTCGATTTCTTCTTTCGTGGGGTTCCAAGGTCTCAACATTCCCTTCTAATGGCTCATTACTCTTCTTGTTTCTCTCATTCGTTTCTCGCTCAATCTATCTCATCTACTCAGTCCTCTCTTATTCCTATTAACACGAAAACAAAACCATTTGTTGGTTATTAATTTCCTTTACTATCTGAGTTATTGACCCAGAGTTCATGTCTTTTGGGTTTCTAACAAAGTCTCTAAAACTATCAGCCCTCCTGGTAAACCAGAAGGCAACAAAGTACACAGAGTGCACTGCGCAGTCTCACCCGAGATAGCTTTAAATGGGTGGCTGTAAGACTCAGGTGTTTACAACCTAGGATTGATTATGAGATAGGGGTTTATTATTCATATCCATATATTATGAATGGTGATTTCAATCCACTATTACTCACGGGTGCACCTTTATATTTCACAGTTTATTTCCCGAACAACAAAATTGTATTCCACAACAATGTATTAACTCATTTGTTAAGCATAATAAGTAACTGCTAAAAGAAAAAAAATATATACATGCATTCATCACATTACACAGATATTACCATGGTTCACCCCCTCATGGGCTACGCCCACAAAGATTTGTCTCTAGGCTCTTTTATTATGGTAGTTCTACATCTCTAGCGCCTTGCGCTTACAGTTCTCCTCAGACTGGTAAGATCTGTATGAGGCGAACTAGATCGCACCAGACTCCATAACCTACAATATAATCCTCATATCCTCCTTCTCTCCTCTATTCTTAGCTCAAAAAATTATAAGATTGGTTCATAAAAGTATTACATAATGCATCAACTCGTACATAACTATGATGGAATACTACAAAAGCAAAACTAACACAAGAGCAAACCAACCTCTATATGATACCTGCGTATCTATATTTATATATATCGGGCTCTTCATCCATTTACAATCGTATTAACAAAACCCTAACCCTACTGATTTTAGGTATTCCTCCCATGCACGTGTGATGTTCTTCCTCCAACTGTCACTTTCCTTGTGCACACTTTCTTGCATGCGCGCATGTTGTTCTTTCTCCAGCTGTTACTTCAGTTTCTTCACACTTTATTTCCCATGATCATATTTCTTTCCACTTCATCTTGGTGCCAACACAAACATAGTATACCTAGTCCTCCATCATAGAAGTAAAATAGATCCAATTTCCCAACAGAGCATGTTCATATTTTATATTGATTTTCATTTAATCATACAATCACATCCAAATATTTTAGTCATGGTCAAACACACCAAAATTTCCATATCACTAGTGAGGTGGGCCTTGCATATCCATGTAGGGTGGGTGGCTGAAATATATAAGGTGGTAACTGAAGTCAATAGTGTATAGTAAAAGGAAAAGGCATTGTTGCATCGATCATATAATAAATTAATCACGGGTGAAGGTATTAATACCAAAATTCACACCATAAGGACATATAAGATAACTCTAGTGTGCCAACCTTTTGAAATAATAAGGGAATGTCACTCATGCCACTCAAACTCATTATCAAGAGACATTTGCATGCATGCCCAAAATTCCAAAAATACCCTCCAAGATACCAATACTTACTTGGATTGGCATGTTTCATATCCTCTAGCAAGGTGATCCATCACAACACAATGGTGTTTAGAGATGTCATATCATCATTATGAGGGTCATGTATGAATGAAACTTTGTAGTGAAAGACACAACTCACCTCCTAGTGGGTAGGTGTATGTGAGTACCCAAGTACAAATATCATATTTTACATTTTATGCCCTTTGTAGGAACCACTATCAGCAATATCGAGTTGCAAGGAACAAAATAAGTAAGTAAAGCAAAAGAAGGCACAGAGAAAATCAAATTAGTAACAAGATAAACAATGATGCATGGGGGTTAGCCTACTAGTGTTGTAGAGTGAACTAATTCCATAACATGGTGAGGGGGAAGCCTCCATTGTTTAACTTCATTTAAGTTCCTAACTTATGTATGGAGACCTTGTGCTTCAATATAAGAGTGAAGCTACAACACACTTATGCAGGGAATATGATGCAAGCATATGTAATAAAAAAGAAGAAAAGAAAAATGTGATAAACATATTATGAAAGGCATGCACGAATGTTAGGATAGGGGAAAAAGAAATCTTAACTATCGTGCAAGAAAGATAAAAATTTAGTTATGGAATGATAAATTTGAAGATGTTACACCATGTGAAAAAAAAATATAACCATCATGCAAGAAACACAATAGCTAAAATATGATATTTAGTAACATGATCTCTAATTACAATGTTAGTGAAATAAAAACTAGATCATGAAATATAACATGAGTAAGACATGAGTAAGAGCATGTTGAATCAATCCAAATATATACACCACAATAGTTAACAACTTTCCTTGAGAAATATAAGGATAGAGACAACAATTCATAGGAAATAGACAAAGAACGGGAACAAAGGGAACGAAGAAGAGAAATAACATCATTTTGGTGTGGTTCTAGCAAATGTACAAGGAAACATACAACACTAGGGAGCTAATACAAGCATTAATGTGGCATATGTTAGTATCCAATTAACACAAACATAGAAGATGTCAAACACCAAATAATGACACAACCTAATCATGGCAAGAATCATACATCAACATGGGGATAATGCAAGCACAAGAGGCACCATACACTAGTCCAAGGGCTAGTATGGAAGAGCCCAATTTCACCCAAGTTAACCACAAAGAAATAAACTTTCAATTATGAATATCATCGAAACATTAGTAAAACACCCATACCTTATAATTTATCAAAGAAAATCTTGATTTCTTTCCTGGGAAGCATTTGTTGGAAGATTGGTTGTTGTCATTGATGTCAACCCTAGTCATTGGTTTTTGGACCGCAAGATTGATGAAGGTATTTGGAAATGAAGGAAAATGCACATGCAGATACAACACCCATGGATGGATAGTATAAATCATGTTGTTTCCATTGGTATGTGGCACATCATGTGGATCCACATGGTTGAGGAGAAATGAATTTTTGAAGATGATAAAGTGAATTGAAGAAGGAAGTACGTGTAGGCCCTGCAGATAATTAAAGAAAGGAATTACAAAATAAGAAAGTGCCAGGTCGGCCCTAATGTTAAAAGGAAGTGACATAAATGGTATAAATAAACACCATTATACATTGATTTTGATACAAGTCAAATTTCAGAGGAAATAAGAAGAAAAGAAGGTCAGATTTCAAGGGAGGATGAAGTCTTTTGGTGATGTGTTCTAAGGTATGTTATTTTCAGGTCATCTTACCATTTTTTCTATAACTTTTTTTCTATAACGATTCATATGGTGAAATCACTATGGTATCGATAAGACATATCAAGGTACCTCTGGTAAAAATTTTAGCTCTTGATTCGCTATAATTATGGATATACACTCTGTGGAAGATAGGGTTTGTGACCAGTCCTGAAGCTAGTCAATAAACAGGTGTTCCGGGTAAAACAGTCATAACTTCTTCATAGAGAATCCAAATGAAGTGGGACAAATTTCATTGGAAAGAGTACGGAATTTAGTTTCTTTTTTGTGAGTTTCATATTCGGATGTTAATTATTGAGCGCGGGGCATTCTATGCAAGTTCACTCTCTTGAATAGACCAGAATTGAATAAAGTCTACCATTATTTCTATAACCTCTTTTTTGGGGAGGATTCAAGGAGTGAAAATTGGAGGAGTTTCAGAGAATACATTGAGTAATATTATCTACAGGATCAGAGTACTCCAAGAATTGAATAATTGCAGAAATTGAAGAAGTCTCAGGAAGCATTATTAGGTTCTATG
>SNQJ01S0227529.1:0-14515 GCA_010110895.2 Picea sitchensis | reverse complement strand
ATTTAGATACTATTACATTATTTCTATCCTATTTCCATCTATTCCATAAAGACATAGCATTCAAGAGGGTTTAGTTGTGTATTTTTTTCTACTCTCAAACTTATTTAACTTGTTACCCTATTTACAAAATCTTAACAAATATTGTGCCTTATAAACTATGATATAATCCACTGCAAAACCCCCTCAATACTTAAACTTCTTAAATATATTTTACCATCACAATTAATGGTGATAAGCCACCATAAAATCATCTTAACTATGGATTTTATTAAGCACCAAAAAGAATCAAATCACTTGAGGTGTAATTTTTTTAAACATTTAAAGTAGATATTGAGATATATAAAGAGAGGGCTAACAATAGTTCTATGTAAATCTCATATCTACAATATTTTTATTAATGTACAAATCTGGTATATCTCTTTTTATCTCTCAATATAGAAGTATTTATATTAAATGTGCATGCAAGTGACTACTCTCATGCAATTAGAGGTGGTTCATTAGTATAAGTACTTGGGCCTTGAGTTTAGTTTAGTCATAATGGGAATTATGTGGAAAAAACTACAATAGCATGCATGAAGACATGAGTCTATTTAATGCAAAATAAATGTTAACAAATTCAAAATAAGAAAGTTATTCTTTAGAACATTGGTACTTACAACTAACTTTAGTCTACCTCTTACCCATCCTAGTGATTGCTCCACTAAATAAGTTAAAGACATATCCACTTGTATATATTATGTGATGAAGATCTTGGGCCTAGTATGCATCAACAAAGCCTTGTGTGTGTCTATGTGTATGAGGTCTAGGTATTTTCTTGTAATATATTACATAATATAAAGTTCCATGTAGTGCTATGTAGATATATCGAGATCCATTTACAATTGTTCAATGTTTTTCCTTGTTTGACATATACGCTTCAAAAATATCACTGCATTTGGGGAGCACTACATGAGGGAGTAGCATCTGTACAAACCATAGCATACAACATTTTCATAGGAAACATGGGATATGTCCTTAACTTCTTGTTGTGTCTCGAGACACTGATATGGGATAACTTCACACCTAGAGGGATAGGGACCTTTAGTAGATTACATTCCCACATATCAAACCTCTTTTTTCCAATCTCTTTTAATTTAATGACCAAAATAAAATTTGCAACATCGAAACTTTCATAACAAATTTAATATATAAAGAAGTTTTACTTCCTTAATATTTAAAATTAACAACTTATCATCATTGATCAATATATAAGTATCAAACTCCCAATATATAAGTATAAACTTTTTAATACCACATATTGTTTAATCCATATATGGGCTTCTTTACCTTGGAAACAAACTCCTTGTTTCCTTTTTATTGTAAAACTTGTAACTATTTCATGTATATTTCTTCATCAAAAACCCATATCATAATGTTCTCTTGTTTTGCATCAAAATTAAAGTAATAATAAAAAGAAACAAAAATCTAATAAAGATTTAATTTTATAACTTAAAAAGATCTCTCTGAAAAACCAATATTTCCGGCAGCTACAAGCTTTGTATTTTTCTCTTTTATTTTTATATTCAAATTCTTCTTAAACACCTCTTATTATTAATGTCAAAATCTAATAAAATTTGATTTATAACTTAAAAAAAAATCTCTCCAAAAGCCAATATTTCGAATTGCTACAAGCTTTGTATTTTTTTCTCTTTATTTTTTATATTCAAATTCTTCTTAAACACCTCTTAAAAATTTCGTAAAAATAACTTACTATTAATTTCAAAATTTCATAAAATGTACATTTTAAATTAAAAAATAAATTTTTTTTTTTTTTTTTTTTTATTTAATATTTATTTATTATTTCAAAATTAAAATAAAATTTACTTTAATTCTTCTTACAAACCCATTTCCTACTCATGCAAAAATTTCATGAATTGCATTCTTGAAGTGTGAAGTGATCGAAGAAATGGCTCAACCACTTACCTCCAAAAGTAATTATTTATTATTTCAAAAGTAAATCAAGATTTGGTCTCTTTCTTGGTTAATTATTATTTAAAAGTAAAATCAAGATTTGGTCTCTTTCTTGGTTAAGGCGTTGTCATTGTCGAGAACACACCGAAGGGTTAATGTTTGATTTTCAACTCCTTATAAAAGGATAACCGTTATTAAAAGATTCACTAAAATAGCCTATGCATATAAATTAATTAATCGGGACAAAGCTATCAGCTGATCACTGAGAGTAAAATTAAAATCAAAATCACGGAATAGTAAAATTAAAATCAAAATCACCGAATACTTAGTAAATCGCTTTAAATAGTTTTTTACAAAATCACTATTTTAAAACAAAATTATTTCTAAATATAAAAATATGAATTCTTGAGCATTTGAATGGCGTGAGCTAAAGGGCAAACAGAATGAACCTTTGTCGATGTGACCGATTTTACTGAAGTTGGCGATCCCACCGGGGCGTTTTTGGTTTAGACTTGGTGATCTTGGCTAATAGAATTTGCGTCATCAGCGGCCCGGCATGGAATTATCTACTGTGGTTTGACTTGTATGAGCCGCCTTCAATACGGAGTCCAAAACTCTAGTGGGTATCGAGCTAGGTAGTAGGGCTAACACACTTTAGGTAGTAGGGCTAGTCTTAATTTCTGATACAGTTGTATCTGACGTGATCTGTCCTGGAAATGCATAGATTAGATTTACTAAATAAGTTGCGAGAATTGCTTCATCGACAAAACCAGAGATATCTCGGATACGATATCATTACTCTTTGATAACAGAGCGTACTGGATTCATTTGTTGCTCGGGAGGCGCAGCTATTTAGCGGGTTATTGCAACATCCTTAGTTCATATTCTCAGAGGTTGTAGAGATTTTGCATGAACTGAGTCGATGACTTCATACTGATTGACAATCATAGCAAGGCTTAGCTTTATAAAATTGATACATGTTTGAGTATTGTGCGGGTCTTCAAGAAGGAAAGAGCAGATAGGAGTTCATTTCAGTTAGTTCAGAATGGTAAAACGATCGAAAGTTAGTTCATTACAGTCGTGGTCTCATGCTCCATGTAAGTCTTTTGGTGACTCAAGTATGAATTTTGAAACTGATACTTCTATTTATGTATTACACTTTTGATCTTCTAGTTGTGATTACGCAGATGTAGGTGGTTACGATCAGTTTCAATTTTCCAGCATGACGGACCTCAGTTTTTCACAGGTATGGTATTGGTAACACCATCTCGAAAACTAATAATATCACGAACTTAGGGATCACTTTAGTTGGTGCACGTGGTACTTTCATTTTCACAGTGCATATGAAAAGTGTGTTTGTTGCAAACTTTCTAAAGGCGATTACAGAAAGTTTGATTTAGCAAAGGACAATTGTGATTGTGTCTACCCTTCTTGTGAAAAGCCTCTGAAAACCTTGGAGACGTGTTACTTTAATAAATGTAAATGGGAATACCGGTATGGTGCGGCAACCAAGTCTTGAGGCAAATTTGCACCTCCAAAAAGATATATTAAGAAAGAGGGCAGCGGCATGGCAAACGGCAAAAATGGATATTTTAAATAAACTGGAGACCTAGTAAATTGGAGGTTCCTCGAGTTCAATGTGGATGAAATTCCGGAGGAAGAACTTGTTGATCTCTAAAATGATTTGAGTGTTCAGAGACAAGTTAAGTTTTGATTACCGTTGTTTTGGTAGTTAAGTATATGAAAAGGACTCTACAGTATGCAAGATACTTAAAGCTTTTGGGGGAACGATTAATTTTTCGTTGGGGTTTAGAGTGATATAAATGTTTTGAAATTGCAGCCTATTTTTGGGTAATCCAAATAGCTAGGGTTTCACCATTGTTGGTACTGTTCTGTTGAATGAATCTCAGACGTTTTGATGGGCCAAGTTGTCTGAAATTTAACGTTATGCTATGATGAGCCCCCATTTTCTTCGATGGATAGTAGTGGGACTTGAGAAGTAGCTTGAGATTTTTGTATTCACATGTTCTTTTGGAGATAGTTCGGTTATATTTTCATATTGATTATGTGGAAGTATTTTTAATGCCATATATATTTGAGTGGTTTATATTTCTTTGAAATTAACCATACTTGATTATATTGTGAAATTTTCCTAATGTAAGCAAATTAATTATCATGATTTCTTACGCCTTGTGGATGTAGCATTTCTGACATTTAAAGAGACCATTGATTAGGAGACATGGCTAGGGATGACCTCCTTAATGACCAGATGAGTTGCTAACACCCATCGAGGGAGGTAACTTATATGATTTTAAAATTAGAAAATAAATGATATAATTTTAGATAAAATTTCATTTAATCCGCAAATAATTTTATAACTTATTGTTTATAGAATTTGAAATGATATAATTTTAGATAAATTTTATTTAATCACCAAATAATTTTATAACTTATTGTTTATAGAATTTGAAATAAAAATATTTGGAAATAGTGTAAAATGTTAACGAAAACTAGTTCATATTACACTAGTTGGGGGAGTAAATGGGCACTGAAATTACAAATTCCAATGCTCCAGCTCGGGTCTTCTAAAATTTACACAATATACAAAATATTTTGACATTTATGATTTTGGATAAAACCTGAAGTGACAGACATGAAAATAATTTAACCGCCATCAATTTTTGTCTTGACAGGCTGGGTAAATTTGAAATTCCAGGCCTGTGGCCGACTCTGACCACCGCAGATAGCTGACTCCGGCCACTACATACTTCGGTGGACGGAAACTCTACACTCCCAAACGGCGTTACCGTTAGTTTATGTCGTCCATGCCAGCGAAGCCATCTGCAAGCTTTAATGCTGCTGCTCATGCCCTCCCTCCACCGTTTCAAAAATTTTCAAAATTTCCCCGCCCGCCCTCTACCTTTTCAAGTTTTTTCAAAATTTCCACGCCAGCTCGTTTTGATGTTCAGTGTTGGTCTATCCGACTACAAAGAAAACCAGAGAGCTCAAAGAAACGCAACCAGGAAGGAGCGTGCCCAATGATTCCATTCAATTCAGGTCAAGATATATCATTGTTATTTGATTTGCCTCTCTGTTAACAGAGAAAAATTCATTCTTTTTGTGCTGCCGGGGTTTTACAAAATTGCTATTCTATCGGGAGGGTTATCATTTTTCTCTGCCTGATATTCTGTGTTCTCATAAACTTTTGCGGATTCTCATTCAATGGCAGGCAAAGGAGAAGTTCGTCCCCTGATTCTAGGTGCGCTTATAAACAATGCCTGGGACAAGTTTCCCCAACACAAGGCTCTCATTGTGTCTGGGAAATTCGAAGTTACATACGCGGAGCTGCAAAGGCTTGTAAATAGATGTGCCGCCAAGTTAAGAAACGCCGGGATTGGAACCGGGGATGTGCTGGCTCTCACATTTCCTAACTCTATTGAGGTAAAGTTCCATGCTATGTTTTCGTTTCTACGTGTTCTGGGGGTGTTTAAGGGCAAATGCACGATCATTATTATATGATCTTCCAGGTTATTTCATGAGATGATAGCTTAATATGTTGTGTTTCTTTGGCACAGTACGTGATACTGTTCTTTGGGGTGTTAAGGGCCAGAGCAATTGTAGCACCACTTAATCCTGCCTACACAGAAGAGGAATTGGAGTTCTATCTAGAGGATTCCGGGTCCTTAAAAGGAAAGCCCGCCTGCATACATTCATTTTGTCACATGGTCGCACTCACTACAAACGACTCCTCGCCGACCAAGTAACTTAGATTTATGTTCGGTCGGATCATTCATAGAACAAGATAGATGGAAGGAGTGTGCCCTCCTGTGTTGACTTAACCATAGTGAGGTTTTGATTTTGCGTGGAGATAGATGTGAATCTGATATCTGATTCACAGGTATTTAATGAATTCTGAAATCTGACTGCTGATGTGATTGCCAGAACTGCTTTCGGCAGTAGTTATATGGAAGGAAAACACATCTTCGACTTGCAGACAGAGCAAGCAATTCTCGTTGTTGAAAGCTTTCGTAACTTCGTTATTCCAGGTTACAGGTAGCATATCGTATCTTTCTCAAAGTTTGAATCCAACTCTCAGAATAATTTATCTTGTAGTGATGTTACTTAATTGTATTCTGGTACTATTTCGTTCCAGGTTTTTTCCCACGAGAAGTAATTTGAAAGGCCGAAGGCTAGACCGAGAAATTCAGAGGTCACTGAGGGAGATAATCAACAATCTGGAGAAAAATATGAGGGTGGAAGAAGTTGATGAGAACAAAGATCTCCTCGGCTTGATATTGAACATGTCTTTTCAGGACATGATCGATGAATGCAAGACATTCTTCGTGGCCGGACATCAGACAACATCCATCTTATTGACATGGACCGTAATTCTGCTTGCCATGCACACCGACTGGCAGGATCTGGCGAGAGAGGAAGTTGCACACCGACTGGCAGGATCTGGCGAGAGAGGAAGTGTTGAGATTATGTAAGAATGAAGCTCTGAATGCCGAGGTCCTAAGTCGCCTGAAAATAGTAAGAATCAACGTAATTATTACGCCAAAAGCGTATATCTATTGATAATGGGCACATTTAATAGGTTTTTAGTTCTTAACATGTTTTTTATGGACGATATTAAATATGTCTAGAATATTCTTAGTCATCATAATAAATGAATGGCTCTGATTTCATCCATTAACTTCCGAGCTGTTATAAAGACCTCCGTTTATATGTTTACTTTTTAACATTTACCTAATCGTGTTTAAAAATTACTGTATTCACTAACTTATTGCCACTTCTACCTGATTAAAAAATATAAACGGATTTCCGTGAACCTGACTTTTTTACTGTGTTAATTAGGATTCTTTTAATTAACCAGGAAGTTTAACATCCGGCCTTTCAACGTTCACCAACCGCAAGTTAGCGGCTGTGCTAGTCTTAAGTTTAACATCCGGCCTTTCAACGTTCACCAACCGCAAGTTAGCGGCTGTGCTAGTCTTTATGAATCATTAGATGTCAATCTAGCCTTTATTGTCGCTGATTTAGAGATCTTGGCAATTATTATCTGTACATCATTACATGGCAATCAAGTCATAATTAGATGATAAATCTGGTCTCCATTGTTGTTGAATTAGAAGTCTTAGCAATTATATTTATAAATCATTACATGACAATTTAGTCTTCATTGTGGTCGATTTCAGTTAGTTCACTGTTGATGATTTCACTTAGTTCAATTCGTTAAGGTGTGGGTTTAGTACTCAGTGTGATTTTAGTGGAGAGGAGACACCAAGAAATCCAACCATGTTAAGGGTTGGTGTCGCCATGTTAAGGTTTGGTGCCCCAAACCAGATAAGATCCTGGTAACCAATGATTAAAAATGACGAACATATTTCTAACAAACCAAAAAAAACCAATGATTAAAAATACTTACCCAACAAATTACAAATATATTTCTAACCAACAAAAAAAAATCTAGCCTCCACTGTTGTTGAACTCTAAGTCTTAGCAATTATATTTATATAATGAACTCCATTGTTGCTGAAC
Source organism: Picea sitchensis (assembly GCA_010110895.2). NCBI lineage: Eukaryota > Viridiplantae > Streptophyta > Pinopsida > Pinales > Pinaceae > Picea > Picea sitchensis. Next base: position 7,024 of record SNQJ01S0227529.1, on the reverse strand, counting down.
TCTAAGTCTTAGCAATTAAATTTATGGACTCTAAGTCTTAGCAATTATATTTATAGATCATTACATGGCGGTTTAGTCTTCATTTGCTTCAAACGACATGTCTTAGCAATTATATTCATAGATTTAGAAGTCTTAACAGTTACATTTGTAGATCATAATTAGATGGCAATCTAGTCTCCATTGTTGCAGAATTAGAAATATTATGAGTTAACTGCTAATCGAGCTCTGCTAATGTGCAATATAGGTAAATATGGTTCTTCACGAGGTGCTGAGACTTTATCCCCCATTACCATTTATGGTGAGGACGACTTGCAAAGCCATGAAGCTGGGAGTCTCAGTCTTCAAAAGGCATTGAAATTACAATTCCAATCGCTGCAGTTCACCATGACAGAGAACTGTGGGGAGAATATGCAAGACAGTTCAATCCCCAACGCTTTTTTGAGGGAGTTTCCAAGGCCGCTAAACATCCCATGGCATTTATGCCTTTCGGACTTGGACCAAGAATCTGCATGGGTATGAATTTCTCCATGATCGAAGCCAAGGTGGTTTTGGCTGTGATGTTGCAGCGTTTTTCTTTTGTTCTGTCACCTTCGTATGCCGATGCACCTGCTCAAAATTCTACCATCAGCCCACAACACGGAGCGCAATTTTTTGTGAATAAACATATTTTGTGGAAGGCGTTGTAATATGATTTTTGTAATCATTCCGAGAACAACTTTGTTGTTGCTGAAAAATTCTAGCATTGTACAATTTTTTTTATGGAAACCCCATTGTCCATAATTTTGTTTCCAGAAATAACTGAATATAAAAGTTTAATGCAATATGTATGTGTATATTTGTTCTTTTTATTACGCCCAAAGGCGTACACCTATTGATAATGGGCACAATTAATCACCTTTTAATCTAAAATTATAATCTTATGGCTAACAATTGAAGATGTTGGCATATTCTTAGTCGTCCTCCAAAACCAATGAATGTGATTTACTCTTCATAACTTCCTTGTACTTTTGAATGCATACATTACCCCCGTTTACTTTTTAACATTTACCTAATCATATTAAGAAATTACTGTAGCACCATATGATTGCCAAGTTTAAATGATTAACCTTTGGATTTCCTCAACTGTCATGTTTCATATTGGATTGTCCATCCATGAGCGTTTCATTTTCTCCATGAGCGTTTGAGCGTTTCATTTTCTACTATCGCGTTTAATATTGGATCGCCGACCCATGAGCGTTTGCATTTCATTTTTGCATGAGGGTTTCATTTTCTGCGATTTACAGATGGATTAATAACTAGATCAACATTCAATCATGCCATTGCACCGGAACATCCATACGCATGAAGATCTTGCTCTCCCTAAACGTGGCTCCCGATCTCTTCACCTATAATCTACAAAAGAAGTCTGGTGCGTGTCCAGGAAGAGCGCAGTGGAGAGTAAAAGAAGTCTGGTGCGTGTCCAGGAGGGGCGCAGTCTTGAACGATTACGGAGAGGCAAATGCAGTTTTTATTGAACCAGATACCAGCAACCAGATACATAGTTTTGGTAAGGTTCCATGAATGGTGAATCCGTGAAGCTACATGCGAAGTTTTGTGTTTTTTCTTTTCCATCTTTTTACTTTGCATACTGGTTTAGATTAAAAGGATCGTGTTTCCTTGTATTACTGATAATTTTGTATATAATACATTGTTTAATCACTGTAATCGCCTATCGACATTCGTCAACCACAACTTAAGTGGTTGTGCTAGTTGATATCTCCATCGGTATTGAGTAATGAGGTTTCGTACAACAAACATACATTATTTGATGAGGTAATTATTTGGAAGTGGGTTAACTCTCGAGCAATCTTCCCTTTTGAGTTATTTTTCAGACAGGTTTTTGGGTGGCTCTTGTCTATTTCTGAGTATTTGGGTTGGTTTAAAATGTGGCAAAACCCCAAGGGCAAGCTTTTGAAATGCATGGAACTTTGATCCATGCAAAATTCAGACTACCCCTAAAAATCTGGCCGGATTCAAGCCCATTTTTTTTGTAAGGAAGGAAGATTGCTACCAAGTTAGCCTACTCCAATTATTTGTTTTAGTGGAGCTCCATGTGTGTTGTCTAAGTGTTCTAGGAAATGACGACATAAATCTGTACGAATCATTATTTTTTATTATTTAAAATTCATTTTTGAATACAGAAATGGATTCAGCATATTGAAAAACCCCAAGGGCACTCCTATTATACAGAAATAATCACTCAAATCTGCAGATTTAACAATTTTTCACCAAATTTAGAGTAAAAGTCCCAGAAAAATATAACTAGAAAAGAGTAGTTTCTTAGAACATTTAAACGAGAGCAATCTGGATGTGATACTAAATTTCTATAAAACAAATTCTTACACACTTATCTTAATAAAACATGTTTTACTTTAAAAAGTGGAAATAAAAAATAAGTTTTATTTCTTTTGGATGACTTCATGGTCATATTTTATTTTATCATATTTTATCAAAGACTTTATGATCAATTTTGATTACGATTTCCACAATTTTGTAACTTAAATGCATGTACACTGATTGTATACTTGTAGAGTTTCAATAATCTCTTCATACTTGGATGCTTGTTCTTTTGTATTATAGTGTGGGATTAGACCAAAATTCCTCAATGAGAGACTTAAGGACTAGGGCTCCTAAAATTCTCATGGGCGGTAAACTACAATTTTTTACCCCAAAGGGAAGGAAGCATAAGAGAGCTCCTAAAATTTTGATGGGTGATAAAGTACATTTTTTTACTCTAAAGGGAAGGAAGCACCACAATCATCCATGTCTAAGCACAAGCAAGAAAGAGGGGTTTTTGAATTTATTTCATTTTTTCCCTATAACCCACATAGTGCCCATATCTCTATTTTGGTTGTAAACCCTAAGTTTCCTAAGTCCCAAGGTTCTCTATAAAATCTCTAATGAATGAGGGACTCCCCAGATTCTAGCCTAGCCCAAGTCTTGACTAAACAAATGTAGAAGAAGCAATGTCTTTTATTAGAAACCCTCATTTATAATAATAATCATAGGCCCAAACAACAATTCAATATTTCTAAGTTAAAATGATGCATGATATGATGAGTATGTTTCAACAACCTATCACCACCCAATAATATCTACAATGACAAACTTAACCTCAACCAACTATTCACCAAGTAGTTTCCATTGTTCAACAAATCTTTGAAATCTAGACATTAAATTGTCAATATCTAAATTTGTTAGGGCTTTCAATGGCAACAAAATTGATTCTTGGATACATATTATGGAAGCTTATTTAAAAACCTATCCAAACTTGGCAATGCCCAACAAGATTTTGGTTATTATATATTATTTTCGGGATTAACTGCGTAGTGTAAGTAATTAATATATGACCCATATTCATGAGTATTAGTCGCAACTGACCAATAATTCTCATGATTTGAATAGTCCACATGGAGAACTATGCGCTTACATTTTGGTAAGCTCATGCCCAACATTTCATAGCCAACGAGCAATCCCTAAATGACCTTTGAGGATACTTAAAGGGGGTCCTCCATAATAATTTTTATCCTTTAAAGTACAAGGGTGCTTTGCTAGAAAAGTGTCTATATCTTCAATAAATTTTAACAATTTGTCCAATAGTTTATTGACTACAAAACTTCCATCAAGCTTAAGGTTAGAGACTTTGAAGGAAATATCTATGTTAAGTGCATTTATGAGTTATTTTTGCATTTAAGAAAGGAACTGGAACTATCCTCTATTACTTCCCTAGAGTGCACCTTCAAGTTTGCTTCCAAAATAGAAGATATGATGATTAAGATCAATCTTGTCAATCAAAATAAGCTTATTTCCTCTTCTCAATCTCTTTCCACTTACAAGGGACAACCCTATACCAGTGACTAGAACTAGAGGCTCCCACACACAACACTTGCTATTGGGAAACAAAAGAAGTGGTGCTCCTACCACGAGAAATATGGGCATTCTAATGATGTGTACAAGGTTTGTAGGCCAATATCACTAAGAATGATTAAGATGTCCTTGCTAAACAAAAATAATTCTTTGAATATCCTAACATAGGTGTCACCATCCCATTTACAATAGATCTACACCTAGTTCTAATGGCCAAGAACTATATAAATAGTGAGGAAGAAACAATGTTCACTCAAAACCGCTATATCAAGAACAAATTATATCCTATCATCATGGATAGTGGAAACTAGAAGAATCTAGGGTTCCAACAATTGGTTGTAGACTTGCAATAATTGATTGTTCATCACCCCAATTGTTGTATTTATTTGGTAGACCAAGTTCCACTCAAGTGTCCAACAAAGGTTTAGTGTAGAGACATTCAATTCCTACAAGATGGAAATTTCACTCGAAGAATGTGACAAGACTTAAGGTAGGGAGGTAGGTTGCAATGAAGGGTTTTACCAGTTTGTCTTGAGATTAATTTTTAACATCATTTAGTCTATAGATCCACAAATTCACACAATATGTAAGGCATTCACATGCATTGCATTCATCATAACATAAAATAGTAGCTATATACCAACCATCTACACAAAATATTATAGCCATGAGGGTCTTGGAATAGTCTAGTCCAATATATCACCAAGTACATAATCTTTACAACATGATTGTGGGTACTCCATCCATAATAGTGGCAATAATAACAATAACAATATTAAAAACAACCAAATAAATAACAACCTTCTTTTGTAGTCCCTAAAGGACTCTTATAATTTTTAGATTGATGATCATTTCTAACCATGGAAGAACCCTAACTTAACTAACTTCTTTGGCTACATAAATACAATCCATTACATGTTAATAAATACTAACCAAAATAACCCACAAAAATAGGTGTTCCTCTTTTCTTCTTGATCTTATATGTGTTTGACTGGGTTATTTCTTTGATTCCATGTTCCACCACTATGGTTTTCCAAGTGTCACACCGTTTTTATTCTACTATACTGCTCTACTCCAAAAATGAAAGGTTCAACACCAATTCATATCAACTTGAATTTGTTAAGGAACATGAACAACCTACTCTTCTCGCTCAACAAAAATTCATCTTAGTTTCCACTAGACCCTTTGGGTGATGTCACTCCTCTAATTGATTTTGATTTGATTTTGGGAAGGACAAGTATCATCTTGCCATATATGAACAATATGATCTCTATTTCAACACGTACAAGTTTCACAAGTATCGTAAGCCATATAAATCACTTCATCTTCTGTTTTCCTACCTATACTTCATGACAGGTAGACTATTATATATGTCACTTTTAACAAAGTTGATGTCATTGTGATTTGTCTATTAAGTTAAGGAAGAAAACAAAGAGGATCTACCTCCCTTGATATACCATTGGTAGGTTTATACATATTTATGTGCTTGAATAACTCAATGGTTTATCTTGCATTCAAAACAAACACCATTCCATGGAGTTGGTTCCTAGTTCTTTCTCATTCAATTTCCATGCAAATCGCACTTGCCTTATGGAGAGTGCAAAGATTTAGTGACAATTCACATGACTTTTAAAGGATGGAAATATTAGTGCTATCCTATTCCCTTGTGGATTATAAACCTTGGTAATTTCCAAGAGAAAAACAAAGGAGTGACATATTTTCCCATACTACAAGGCCCTTAACAAGGTCGCTATTAAGAGTCATTACTCTTTTCCCCAAATTGATGTCTTTATTGGTTCACTCAAGGGGATAAGTATTTCACTAAGCTACACCTTTTTTTATGCCATCACCAAGTGCATATATGGAACCCTAGAAGAAAATTTTCAATTCCAAGATTGGTGTCTTTGAATGACGGGTCATGCCTAATTCTAGTGTCACTAATGCACTAACCATTTTAATTAGGATCATCATTGAGATTTCTCAGTCACATCCTTAGTAATTTTAGTGGTCTACTTAAATGATATTTTGGTTTTCAATAATTCTTAGTTAGATTAGGGACAATATGTTTGCACTATTTTGGACCTCTTGTAAGACCATAAATTGTAGGAAAAATGAAAAAATCATTCTTTGGACAAATTGGTCCAATAAGTAGTCTTTGTGATTGATGCAATAAGAATTCACATAGATCCTACTAAAGTTTAGAATTTTAAATATTAAATCACTCCTCATCTACCACCACTTCCATATTTCTCACCCACTAAAACATGCCAACAATCAAGAGACTTTTTTTTGGAAAATATTGAAGTAGAATAAACATTTAAATGTTGAAAGATTCTCGTTCATCTACACTAGTGCTTGCACTTCTTGAATTTTCTGTTGACTTGTAACAACCTTTTAAGATCAAGAAAAATGATTCACAATATGCATTGGCACTATGGGAAGACATCTAGTGACACATGATGCATTGGTCCAAACACTCAAGTAATAGAGATACTAGATATCCTTATCCCTTGAATTTTTGAAATTCTCTAAGTCTAAAATTCAAGAGAAAAGACATTTAAAATGAAAATAAATTTGACAGTTTTATTTACTTGTACTTGTCTTCCCATGATGCACTATGGGAAGACATCTAGTGACACATGATTCATTGGTCCAAACACTCAAGTAATAGAGATGCTACATATCCTTATCCCTTGAATTTTTGAAATTCTCTAAGTCTAAAATTCAAGAGAAAAGACATTTAAAATGAAAATAAATTTGACATATTTATTTACTTGTACTTGTCTTCCCATGATGCACTATGGGAAGACATCTAGTGACACATGATGCATTGGTCCAAACACTCAAGTAATAGAGATACTAGATATCCTTATCCCTTGAATTTTTGAAATTCTCTGAGTCTAAAATTCAAGAGAAAAGACATTTAAAATGAAAATAAATATGACAATTTTATTTACTTGTACACACAGACATTTAACATTCAATAGTTGATTCCCTAAATATGCACCATGTAAAAGCACCTATTATCTTATATCTAACATGTGTAGTATATGAGGGTTGGAAAATTCAATATCCTCATACCCTTACTTTGATCTGGTCCTGGAGTCCATCCAACAAT
>SNQJ01S0227525.1:0-14516 GCA_010110895.2 Picea sitchensis | reverse complement strand
CAAATGCCTCCCACTTTATTCTCATTTCGCTCACATCAGATGATATGGGCCATGACACACATGAGGTGCCTTGTTTTAATGCTTCATGTTACCCACCATGTCGTTGGGTACTAAAATTCTTGTGTAGTGCTGTTGTTGGTGCATGTATGGAAATGTCAAAGCACCATTAAAAGTTTGATGATGTTTTGTCACGACTGATAACTGCCTCTAGCAGAGCACCCCCACGGTTTCATTTTCTTGGTGATAACCTCCACTATTCTGTCCTTTTCTACATCTTACAAGTAAGAGGGGACATGATGTTACAAAATCCAGAGTCTAGACTCTACACACAGCAGAACGATGGTTATGAGTGAGATTGCAAGTCAAGAAAGCCCCCTCCCCCCAATATTGTTAATTACTCTAAAACCAGCAATCTAAGCAAATAGATCAGATCTAGATTACTTTTCTCCACAGACAGTTGCCCACAAATGCCTCCCACTTTATTCTCATTTCGCTCACATCAGATGATATGGGCCATGACACACATGAGGTGCCTTGTTTTTGAAGAAAACTGAGGTCCTATGAGGCTGCCAACTAAGGTCTGTCTTTAACCTTGAGATTGGCTCTAAGTTTCAATATTCAAAACTGTCCTTTGCTGTTTTAGGACAGCAAACAGTTTAGTAACTTTCTGCCCATAGTTTTTGTAGGTTAAGTGTTCTTTGAGGTGCCCTTGCAAGTGTTTTCGTAACCCAAAGTTAGCACATGCAATATAACTCAAAACAAGTAACACTTCCTCTAGATCTTGACAACACAAGTAAGCTGATCTACACTCTAAGCATGCATGAAATGAACACAGGTATTTTTGGTCAACATGACCCTAGATAAAACCTCCTTGGGGAAAACCAGTTTGGAATAGAATTATATATAAGTGGTGTCTAAAGCATGAGATACAATAAGTACATGAAACCAGTGTTGCAAACATCGGCATCGGCAAAATATCGCCGAGGGTCTGAAAATGAAAATATCGGCAACATCGGGGAAAATATCGGAAGATGTCGTAAGAATGAAAAACAATGTTGTAAGAATGAAAATATCGGAAAATATCGCCGACCCTGATTTTGAAGATAATATCGCCAACATCGAGATATTATCGAGATGTTGGTAGCACTGCATGAAACAAATGAACCTGATACAAAGACAGCCCCTCTCAAGCTGCTATACAAGTCCAAGAAGGTGAATGCGCCCTTCTCCTTTGTTGCTAAATCCCACTGAAGTGAAGCGCCCTTGACCCTAGGTGCTCTGAAGAAGAATCCCTTGCACACAAATGTGCTCTTGTGTGCTGCCTCCCCACTGAAACAAACATATCTGACTTCCTCCAACTTTAGCTCCTCCTTGCTAGGTGTGCGCCCTCCTCCTATGGTGCACCCTCCTCCAAGCAAGTGTGATCACCACTAAATAATAGGGTCTCTAGCTGTCATAGCTCCTCCATGAATAGAAACGCCCTTGCTGCCCTCTTCCAATGCCTCCAACCTCATGCTCATGCTCCTCCTCAAGCTCTCCAAGTGAACATAAGAGTGAATGTGCCTCCTTAGGCCTCTTGTGCCCTTCTTGAGCAAATCATAAGGAAACCTAAAAGTGAATGGCTAGGATCATCCCAAGCCATTCCTAATCAATGGTTGAGATCATCCCACAATAATCTCAACTCAAAACCCACTTTGGGTTAAGTTCCCTAAGTTTACTTTATGTCCCTCAATTCACCCACAAAGTGAATTAATAGTCACTTTAGGCTAAAATGCCCAAATTTCACTTTTGACTTAAATCTCCTAAGTCAAAGTGAAATTAGACATAAAGTACAAAGTACAAGAGTACCAACATCTCCATCTTGTGGTTAGAGGCTCCAAACCATAAGGGAACCACTTCCCAAGGTACACCAAAACTCAACACTCCCTCTTACCGAGGAAAGTGTTTCTCACCAATCAATCTCGTCCCAGCTGTGGACTTCCTTGCCTCCTGGCAAGGCCTAGGTGAGTATGGATGTACCCTCTGACTTTGATCTGCTCGACCTGTCATGACACTGATCTGCTCAACCTGCCCTGACACTGATTTGCTGACCTCCCTAATCTCTAGATGGAAGTCCATCTCCACCTACCTGAGATCACCTAGATCTTGGCATCTCACCAAAGATCTCTCCCTCAACATCTCACCAAAGGTCTCTAGGTCTTGGCATCTCACCAAGATCCTCTCCTTGGTCTCTCACCAAGGNTCCCAAGCCATTCCTAATCAATGGTTGAGATCATCCCACAATAATCTCAACTCAAAACCCACTTTGGGTTAAGTTCCCTAAGTTTACTTTATGTCCCTCAATTCACCCACAAAGTGAATTAATAGTCACTTTAGGCTAAAATGCCCAAATTTCACTTTTGACTTAAATCTCCTAAGTCAAAGTGAAATTAGACATAAAGTACAAAGTACAAGAGTACCAACATCTCCATCTTGTGGTTAGAGGCTCCAAACCATAAGGGAACCACTTCCCAAGGTACACCAAAACTCAACACTCCCTCTTACCGAGGAAAGTGTTTCTCACCAATCAATCTCGTCCCAGCTGTGGACTTCCTTGCCTCCTGGCAAGGCCTAGGTGAGTATGGATGTACCCTCTGACTTTGATCTGCTCGACCTGTCATGACACTGATCTGCTCAACCTGCCCTGACACTGATTTGCTGACCTCCCTAATCTCTAGATGGAAGTCCATCTCCACCTACCTGAGATCACCTAGATCTTGGCATCTCACCAAAGATCTCTCCCTCAACATCTCACCAAAGGTCTCTAGGTCTTGGCATCTCACCAAGATCCTCTCCTTGGTCTCTCACCAAGGTCCTATACTCATGGCATGCAATATGAGTCATGTCTCTTGGTATTTCACCAAGAGTCTCTAGGTCTTGGCATATCACCAAGATCCTCAACCTTGGTATCTCACCAAGGATTTCTACCTCCTGGCATATCGCCAACGGTCACTACTCTTGGCATCTCACCAAGAGTCTCTCTCTTGGCATCTGACCAAGAGTCTCCCCCTCTTGGCATCTCACCAAGAATATCTGGATCTTGGCATCTCACTAAGATCTTCAACTTGGCCTCTCACCAAGTGACTTCCACTTGAAGTGGATCCTGAAGCTGATCTGCCCGTCTCCATAGCCAAGTGAGGCTCAAGCCTCTGTGGTGTCTTGTTGCTCCTCCTCTATCTCTGATGCTCTAAAGCCCCTGCAGCAACCCTCTATTTCGACAACTCTGAAATTGAAGCTATCCTGGGTGGACCAGTCACCACTAAAGATAGTGTCTTGGAAAATTGAGTCTGAGCTCCCTCTGAATCAATACTCTGAGTCAAAAGGTCCTCCTCAACTCTGTCTCCCTACCTGACGCTGGATGGTGTATCAGCTGACAAATAACTGACGAATGCACACTCCCTCGCAAACTGTGCATCGAACTCCTCCTCGGTTGTCGCTGGTCATACCACCCTGCTGCCTCTTCTTCTTCCTCTTGGGACACTGTCCAGCATAGTGCCCCATCTCACCACAAGAAAAGCATCTCACTTTGCTTGTGTCCTTCTTCTACCCACTGCCACTCTCTGGTGGTTGGGTCCCTCCCTTGGGACTCTGTCTCGCACCCTCTTTGATCTTCTTCTTTCCCTTTGTCCAAAGAGCAAGATCCTCATCCCCCTCAGGCATATGCTGCTGTCCTGAAGATCCAGAGCTGCACCTCAACTCCTCCTGTATGAAATCGTCCCAAAGTCTCTCCCAAGTAGCCATGACCTCCTGAGCAACGATGCCTCGTACAAATGAACCCTGAGGTTTGGAAAAGTTGTTCAAAGCTGTCCTCACCAAAAAGTATGGATCCACAATCTCTCCAACCGCTGTTAACTCCTATCTGATTTGAGTGAATCTGCCTAAGTAAGATGTGATTGTCTCGAAATCAAGCATCCGAATGCTCCTGAGCTTCTCCTGCAGAACCATCTTCCGGTTTTGGTTGGGACTCTGGTAAAGCTTGCACAAGGATGCCCACATGTCAAATGCATAGTCTTTACCAGCCAGATGGGGAATGATGTGGTCCCTCACCACATCACAAATAGTCCTCTTCGCCTTGATGTTATTCTTCCTGAAATCTGCATCCAACAATGGTGATGGAGAAGGTGCAGGAGGAATCACCACGGGAGCTTGAACTATATCCCATAGTTTAAGGTCCTCCAAGACGAAAGTGATCCTGGTCTTCCAAGGGGACCAGTTGCTAGCTCCGTCTAGCCTATCCTCTGTCCGCATCTGGGACACTGACATGGTTGTCCATTAAAACTCAACTCTGAAGCTCACACTGATGCTCACACTAATGCGGAAACTGCAAAAGAACTCAGCTTCACAACTTGACACACCACGAGAGCTTGAACTGTATCCCATAGTTTAAGGTCCTCCAAGACGAAAGTGATCCTGGTCTTCCAAGGGGACTAGTTGCTAGCTCTGTCTAGCCTATCCTCTGTCCACATCTAGGACACCGACATGGCTTTCCACTGAAACTCAACTCTGAAGCTCACACTGACATTCACACTGATGCGAAAACTGCAAAAGAACTCAGCCTCACAACTTGACACACAAGCGGAAGTAAGGCTGTCCAAACGTGTCCACAAAACAGTCCTCCAACTGTTCAACAAATGTGCTGACAAGCTGTCCACTAACTTCGCCAACAAGCTGTCCAAAATCTGCCAACAAGCTGTCACAAAACTGCCCACAAGATGCTCTAAAAATCAGTAAAACTTTGCCACCAAGGGCTCTGATACCATGAAGAAAACTGAGGTCCTATGAGGCTGCCAACTAAGGTCTGTCTTTGACCTTGAGATTGGCTCTAAGTTTCAATCTTCAAAACTATCCTTTGTTGTTTTAGGAGAGCAAATAGTTTAGTAACTTTCTGCCCATAGTTTTTGTAGGTTAGGTGTTCTTTGAGGTGCCCTTGCAAGTGTTTTTCGTAACCCAAAGTTAGCACATAAAATATAACTCAAAGCAAGTAACACTTCTTCTAGATCTTAACAACACAAGTAAGCTGATCTACACTCTAAGCATGCATGAAATGAACACATGTATTTTTGGTCAACATGACCTTGGATAAAACCCCCCGGGGAAAACCAGTTTGGAATGGAAGTATATATAAGTGGTGTCTAAAGCACGAGATACAACAAGTACATGAAACAAATGACCCTGATACAAAGGCAACCCCTCTCAAGCTGCCACACAAATCCAAGAAGGTGAATGCGCCCAAGCATGGTGTGCCTTTCTCCTTTGTTGCTCAATTCCATTGAAGTGAAGCGCCCTTGACCCTGGATGCTCTGGAGAAGAATCCCTTGCACACAAATGTGCTGCCTCTCCACTGAAACAAATAGATCTGACTTCCTCCAACTGTAGCTCCTCCCTACTAGGTGTGCGCCCTCCTCCAAGCAAGTGTGATCACCACTAAATAATAGGGTCTTTAGCTGTCATAGCTCTTACATGAATAGAAGTGCCCTTGCTTCCCTCTTCCAATGCCTCCAACCTCATGCTCATGCTCCTCCTCAAGCTCTCTAAGTGAACATAAGAGTGAATGTGCCTCCTTAGGCCTCTTGCGCCCTTCTTGTGCAAATCACAAAAAAACCTAAAAGTGAATGGCTAGGATCATCCCAAGCTATTCCTAATCAATGGTTGAGATCATCCTACAATAATCTCAACTCAAAACCCACATTGGTTTAAGTTCTCTTAGTTTACTTTATGTCCCTCAATTCACCTACAAAGTGAATTAATGGTCACTTTAGGCTAAAATGACCAAATTTCACTTTTGACTTAAATCTCCTAAGTCAAAGTGAAATTAGACATAAAGTACAAAGTACAAGGATACCAACATCTCTCTCTTGTGGTTAGAGGCTCCAAACCACAAGGGAACCACTTCCCAAGTTACACCAAAACTCAACAGTTTTAATGCTTCATGTTACCCACCATGTCGTTGGGTACTAAAATTGTTTTGTAGTGTTGTTGTTGGTGCATGTATGGAAATGTCAAAGCACCATTAAAAGTTTGATGATGTTTTGTCATGACTGATAACTGCCTCTAGCAGAGAAGCCCCATGGTTTCATTTTCTTGGTGATAACCTCCACTATTCTGTCCTTTTCTACATCTACAAGTAAGACGGGACATGATGTTACAAAATCCAGAGTCTACACACAACAGAACAATGGTTATGAGTGAGATTGCAAGTCAAGAAAGCCCCCCTCCCCCCCAATATTGTTAATTACTCTAAAACCAATAATCTAAGAAAATAGATCAGATCTAGATTACTTTACTGGAATTATTAAATATTACTTGTAGCGGAAACTAGAAAAGCAATCACACAGTGCACAATTATTTTCTGCTCTTCTAAATCAGTTCATCATTCAAATATCATCAGAACTTACAAGAGCTCCCAAATTGGGAAAATGGCTCTGAGAAAATACAGACAAAACAACAAAAATCTAAAAAACCAAAATCACCTCAAGCTATTGTCCTCGATTTGTGTGCCATACGACTTGTACTGTATGACCTGCTGTTGTACGACCCTGTACGGACTCACACATGTGCCAAATCTGCTCACACACTCGGCTGTACGGACTCAAATGTTCGTCTGTCTTGCTGTATGGCCTCACACGTGTGACTTGTCCAAGCTCTATGACCTGCTGTGATTAATGGCTGGTCTTCTTTACTGAATCCTCCTATTGAAATCTTCTCGCCAATGGCTGAAAATCAGAACTCTGATTTTCTCACTTACTCACGTGACTTGTGAATAAATGTTCTTTGTGTCTTTGTCCTTTTCCTGCTCTGTCTTTTATAACTTTGACTTGAGCCAAATCCCTAATCTCAACGGTCAAGATCTAACTGTGAGATCAATGACTCTCTTTTAATTAAATCACTAAGTGACCCAACTTAGACATTTTATTAATTAAAAGTCAGTTTAATAAAAGACGTTCACTTTATTAATTAATTAATAAAGTGAACTCTAGAAAAATCATAGGATACATTAAATGATGATTTCCACAAGTAGACATCGATGTGGGAATACCTATCTTAGCTATAGTCACTAACACTCCTTCTTAGTGAGAAAGGTATTCTCCACCACTCTAAGCTTGTCTCTGAAGAAGATGAACTTGCCCTTCGCCAAGGGCTTGCTGAAAATGTTCGTCAAATGCTCATTTGTAGGAATATATTGGAGCTTGAATGCTCCCTACGACACTCTGTCTTTGATGAAGTGGTATCTGATCTCGATGTGCTTTGAACTGTCATGAAACACTAGATTCTTCGAGAGTTTGATGCAACTCTGGTTATCGCAGTGGATCACTATTCGCTGAATCTCCCGACCAAACAATCTTGTGAGTAGGTTGCGAAGCTAGATGGCTTCACAACTAGCTAGGTTGGCCGCCATGTACTCTATCTCAGCTGAACTTAGTGCTATTGAGGTATGCTTCCTGCTGAACCAGGAAATGATTGCTGCCCCCAAACTGAAGTAGCACCCAGAGGTGCTCTTTTGATCTATATCACTGCCTGCCCAATGTAAATCTTAGTAGCCCTGCAACCTCACACCATCTCCACCAAGGTACTGCAATCCATATCCTACTGTGCCCTGCAAGCATCTGAGCACGTGCTTTGCTGCAACCCAGTGAACCTCCCTTGACTCCACCATGAACTGGCACAAGGAGTTAACAACACAACAATTGTCTGGTCGAGTGTTGACCAGATACATCGACGAGTCAATCAACTGTCGGTACTATCAGGGGTCTGCCAACTCTGAAGCTAAAGAATTAATCTTCCTCAGGTTGGTCACCATCGGAGTGGCCATCGGTCTGCTATCCTCCATCCTGAATCTCTTCAGGATCTCAAGACTGTACTTTCCCTGTCTAAGGAAGATCTTGCCTGATCCTTGCCAAACCTCAAGTTTGAGAAAGTAATGCATTGGCTCGATATCCTTCATCTCAAATTATGACACCAAGTCTGACTTGCATCCTGCAATCAACTTCTTTTCCCTTGTCAGAATAAGATCATCCACATACAACACCAAGATGAGGGGCTCAGATCCAACCAGTAAGAAGTATAGGTTGGAATCTGCCTCACTCTTGGTGAAGCCCATGCCTTGCATATAACTGTCGATCCTAGCATACCAGGCCTTGGGTACCTGTTTGAGTCCATATAGGGATTTCTTCAGCCTGCATACATGCATCTCTCTGTCATGAACCTCAAACCCCTGTGGTTGCTCGATGTAGACCTCTTCCTCAATGACTTCGTTGAGGAAGGTAGTCTTCACATCCATCTGATGGATGCTCCACCCCATCTTAGAAGCAATAGAAAGTACTGCTCAAATAGAGGAGTATCTAGCTACAAGTGCAAAAGTCTCCTCGTAGTCTACTCCCTCCTTTTGAGAGAACCCACGAGCCATAAATATGGCCTTGTACTTCTCCACATCGCCATTTGCTGCATGCTTTGCCTTCTAAATCCATTTAGAAGTCACCGCTGACTTCCCTTTTGGCCTCGACACAATCTCCCAAATATCATTCCTCATGATGGAGTTGTGCTCCTCCACCATGGCATCTCTCCACACCTGCTGGTTGGCTTCTTCCTCAAAGCTAGAGGGCTCTGATTTTATGATGTTGGTCATCAAATCCATATACGTCGAAAACTTTGGAGGAGGCCTGCTCTCTTGAAATGTAGTCTTGGGAGGCTCAACATGGTCCCAAGCATCCCGCAAGGTCTGCTCAAACCACCTGGGCCCCCTGATTGAAGTCAAAGGGGCCGACTGCTCCTCCACCTCCTCTAGAGTCTGGCTCCTTGTTCTAGAAGTCTCTGCTCTCGGCTCATCCTTTGGGCCCACCTCCTCTGGCTCCTCTGCATTTGTGGGTAGATCCTGAGATTCCTAGATGTCAAGTTCTCCTCGAACTTGACATCTCGGTTCACTATTGTCCTTCGTTAATCTGTTAGGAAGACTCTGTAGGCCTTCGAATCCTCGCTGTAACCCACTAAGATGCCCCTCTCTTCTGAGGGCTGCAACTTTGTCCATTTCTCCACAAGAATGTGGATATATACTAGACAACGAAAAATCATGAGATGTCCTATCTCGGGTCTTCTTCCTGTGAATGCTTCCTTCGATGTTTTATCCTCCAGTATCGAGTGTGGGATCCTGTTCTGTAAATACACAACTGGGTTGCATGCCTCAATCCACAGAAACAAAAGAAAACTTATGCCTTCACCGCATTGATGATAGATTGGTTCTTCCTCTTTGCAACCCCATTCTGCTATGGGTTGTAGGCCACAATATTCTCCCTCTTGATCCCTGCCATCTTGTAGAAATCAATGAACTCATTGGAGGTGTACTCACCCTCGTTTCCTGTCCTCAACACCTTGATCTTCCTTCTTGTCATGTTCTCCACTTGGCTTTGAACTCTCTGGAATGACTGAAGATTTCATCCTTGGTCTTCATGAAGTAGATCCAGGTTTTCCTGGAGAAGTCATCAATGAAGGTCACATAATAGGATGTTCCCTTCACTGAAGCAACTAACATAGGTCCACCAACGTCAGAATGTATCAGATCCAAAATGCCTTTGGATCGAGTTTCGCTACTAGGAAATGATGCCTTGACATTCTTGCCAAGAGAATAGCCTCTGCACACCACTTGATGATACATACCGAAGTCTGGAAGCCTAGTGACCATCTGCTCTGTGAAGGAGATGTCCCATCCTCTTGTGCCACAACTTGCACAAGCTCTCACTGGTGTGCATCATCGCATGAACATGCTGGCCTTGAAGTCTATATAGGTTCCCATCTCGGACTCCAATCCTCAAAGCAGTGTCTGGACTGACTCCCTTTGGGAGAATGAACACCTACCCTCTCCGAAAGTTAACCTCATAACCTTTGTTCTCCATGACTGAGATGGACAAAAGGTTCTTCTTCAGGCCAAGTACATACAATACCTCTTGGACATCAAAGGATCCTCCTAACTCAAGCTGGAACTAAACTACCCCTCGCCAGATACTTGGAATTATTGCCAAGCTCTATGTGGAGCTCTGAGTCCTCCTTTGATAAACTGCTGAACAACTCTCTAGCCTCTGTCATGTGGCGGGATGCGCCACTGTCTAAGTACCATGCATTGTTGGGAGTAGTGCTAGTAGAAAGGAAAGACACAAGTGAAAAATCACCCTTGAACTTTGATGCAAGTTTGCTCAACTGTGTCTCTGCTGCCACTGCAACTGTCTGCGGTTTCCCCTTGCCTTTATTTCTCTGTGGACACTGAGAAGCAAAATGGCCATTCTTATGGCCAATGTAACCTTTGATCTTGCTCATGTCTCTCTTCTGCCCAGACTGCTGCCCCTCTCCTTGACTGTCACCCTTCTTGAAAAAAACTTTCCCTTTGCCTTTCTTGGTTTTGCTGACAAAGGCTAAGTTTTCATCTCCTCCACCTCCTTCCTGCTTGCCAGATCCGGACTCTCTACGAGTCTCCTCTTGAATGTAGTCATCCCAGAGTCTCTCCCACTTGGGAAGATGCTCCTGGGCACATATGCCCATGATGAATGGTTCCCATGGCTTGGTGAACCCATTTAGAGCAACATTTGCTAGCTTTGCATCCAATACAACCTCTCCAATAGTTGCAAGCTGGTCACGGATCTGTGTGATCCTCATAAGGTCGCTGGTTACATTGTTGGAGTGGGTCATTCTACATTCTTTGAGCTTGGCTTTGAGAATCATCTTCCAACTCATGTTATCACTTTGGAAAAGTGATACTAGGGCATCAAACATCTCTTTGGCACTGGCCTTCTCTGACACATATGGAATCAGATGATCTTTGATAGCTTCTAGGATCACCCTTTGCGACTTTATGTCTTTCTTCTCCAACGTTGCTCGTACAACCAGATCTACCACTGGCTGCACCTGTTGTGCGCCCTGCGCTGCAGTTTGTGCTAGTGCTGGAATACCACTGGTCACAACATGCCACAAGTCTCGCTCCTTCAGGAGCAGTGTCAGTCTTGCCTTCCAAGATAGAAAATTCGAAACCTCATCAAGTCGATCCTCAACCTTCACATTGGTGATTGACATGGCTGTCCTGAGCTTTGTCTTTCAAGCTCGCTGAAATAATCTGCACTATATAAATTGGAGCTGCTTTTCTCTCAGAGAAAGAGCTCTGATACTAAGTTAATTAATCTAAAACCAACAATCTAAGCAAACAGATCAGATCTAGATTATTTTACTAGAATTATTAACTCTTACTTGCAACGGAAACTAGAAAGGAAATCACACACAGTGCACAATTATTTTCTTCTCGTCTAAATCAGTGCATCATTCAAATATCATTAGAACTTACAAGAGCTCCCAGACTGGGAAAATGGCTCTAAGAAAATACAGACAAAACAACAAAAATCTGAAAACCCAAAATCACCTTTGTCAATTTTTATGCATCTAATTTCAGATCTGAAAATTACTTTCGAGTGACCCAAACAGTAAACCCTAGGGCTGTTATCACTGAATAATTTTACACTAAAATTATGACAGAAATTATAGCATCGGAAACATAAAGATTAGAGAAAAAATGTCCATGCACATGAGACACAAAATTTCTATTCAGATGTGTCTGAGGGCAAAATCAATGCTCCCAACAATTCACAAAATTACCAAATCTGAGGACAAAATCAGTCCTCTCAAAATCAGCAAAATCAACAAAATTCTTGAAAATTCTTTCTCACTTGCAAACCTACTGATGTCACCCTGCTGGCTGTACAGACTTGCTGACTTCACTTTGTTGACCATATGGATTGCTGACGTCAGCATGTACAGATTGTCACCTGCCCAGAAAATCCTCACAGGTGTGACCTGCCTGCCCTCAAACATGCAACCTTGCTTTTCCTGCTGTACAACTGTCACATGTGTGGCTGTATAGACTTGTTTCGTACCACACACGTGACTGTACAGATTTGCTGCTTCCACACCTGCGGCTGTACCTTCTCCTCACACGTGCAACCTGTCTTCTTCCTCACATGTGTGACTGTCCTCTCTCCCATGTGGCCTCTCTCTTGGCTGAAAACAGAAAAAAAGAATGTCCAAGAACCCTAGGCCAGATTTGCCAAAGTGTAGAATTTCCCTTACTGAAATCACCAAGCCTCTTAGCACAAGTTCTCACTCACTTATGTTAACTCCATAATGTCACAATGAGATTGTCACAATCTCTCCTCTCATTTTGTAGGAGTCCAAAGTGAGTTCAGAAGCCCTTAGTTTACTCTAAGGAGCCCTCCACTAAACTCAACATTAAATTATAATTATTTATTCGTCCATGTGGGTGTGAAACCCTAACACAAGCCCCCAAAGTCCATCGGCATGCCCAAGAAGCCCCAAGCTCCAATCCAAGGGGGTTTTCACCAAAAGAAAAGTCCAATGTTGTGCCAACGAAAATTCCCACATGCTCGACACCAAGGCCATTTGTGGGAATACCTATTGAAGCTACAAAAGCATCAACACTTCCTCTTAGCGAGGGAGTTATTCCATCCTCCATCACCTGGAAGTATCTCTGTCTCCCATACTGGAAGTAGCTCTGCCTCTTGCACTGGATCTTCTACCACAACTACACTCCAATCCTCCTGATTGGCTGCTCCCTCTGTCACCGAAGCAAGTCCTGTTGTATGACATGGTTCCTCCTTGGAAGACATGTTGCTCCTAGAATCCTCCCGCTTTTGAGTCTCTTGCCTGGCTTCTTCAACCCATGACACCTTCCTGACAGTCTTGGAAGACTATCTCTTCCATCTGAACCTAATGGTAGACTCCCTCTAAATGGTTGACTCTCCCTTTGAGCCTGTGGACTCCCTCTGAAGTCGGGCTCTCTCTGAGACTGCACAATCCTCGGAGCTACCAACTCCCTATACATTGTCACTCTGCTACTGCTGGCCATAGTTCGCATAGGCTGGCCCTTCAGCCTATACATGTTGGTCTCTTTAACTCCAAGAACCCATGCGGTGTTGGAGCTAGATCCTCTGGGCATGAATAACACCTATCCATCCTGGAACAAACAACATATGTAAAATCCCCACTAAATTTTTTGGATTTTTGCTTAGTTTAGTAGTGTAGACATTTTTTCAAATACTTTGATGACAAACTCCCACTCATTGCTATAGCTTCTTTTTTGAGTAATTCCGAGTGATGAATTTCGTCAAACACTTTGTTAATGCCCTCAAAATTCAATGTAAGCCTAGATTTGCTGTTGTTAACTTTATGGTTTGCTGGCTGAGTGTTTTCTTTAAGGAATGTTGATGTATAAACAGATATTTGGTGCCAAATAAATATGCATCAAGCAAGTATTTATTAACAACAACAGTACTACAGAAACATCTTAGCAACAACAACAATAATTACTTAAAACAGAGCTGATTTATTAATTAATGTGTTGACCTGTTTATAAGAGATAAGTACCCACCATAACCAGCTCAACTCTCCTCTGATTTTGTAGGTCTAACACACCAAAAATCGACCTCTATCCATAGAGAAACAATGGTAGCAGATAGAACTCGACCCCAACAGAAAAACCAGCCTCCAATAGACGAAAAACGACCTAGCAATAGATGAAATGGGTTCTGGCAGTAAGCTCGCCCCCCAAACAGTGATAACTCTGTCCCTTGATAAAGGAAAACAACCCAGTAGAGGAGAACCTAGTAGATGAGTAACTTGCCCAGCAAGGAGAAATACACCCTCCACTGAAGGTATTCAGCCCAAAATGAAGCGCCAAGGCAAGAACTTGGTGTCACTGTCTAGCAAACTTGTCCAAAAATTAGGAAAACGTCCCCTCAACCAATAACTCGGCCCCACACTTAAGAAAACACTGCCCCAAACACCAAACACACAGCCTCAAGTCCAAATCACCCTCCTCAAACAAAATCGGCCTTTGCAAATGAAGAACTCAGCCGCCACATGATAAAACTAAACCACAACAAAAAGAACTTAGCCACACAATGAGAAATCCATTACAATGAAGCACAATGAAAAGAGCCAAGTGATCTTCTCCCTTTGATTAGCTAGGGTGGATGGTCTCACCACCGAAACCAATCTTCCAATCTTTTCTAGGGTTTTTTGTCCCAAGAGCCAAAACCACAAGAGCTCTCTCAATTCGTTTTTAGAAAATAGTAATGCATAGTGAGAGAGGGCGCTTTCATTCCTCTTTTATTTCCTCGCTCACCCTTTTGCTAACCCTTTTACCCTTTTAACAAAGTAAAGTGACTTTATAATTTATCTTTAGAAAAATCACTCGATTCATTTGTTACCCCTTTTTCTCCAAAGGTGATTTATTTGACGTTAAAGCATTGTTGGGCACTGGAATTCACTTTTTATCCTCTCCATCATTTAGATGTTAAATTTTAAATTAAAATAAAGTACCAAGGCAAGTGTTTCTCTTCCCTAGGCGCCTAAGGGGGAGAAATTGCCGAATATGGGTCTTAGTCAAATTAATTTGTGAGATGCAAATTAAAAGATAACTTTATGATTAA
>SNQJ01S0227524.1:0-14624 GCA_010110895.2 Picea sitchensis | reverse complement strand
CCTCATCATGAATTTCATGGGATGCATTTTCACTTTCAGGTGTCTTCTCTGTTACGAAATTTTTCAATACTTCCATGATCTCCCCTTTTAAACCATCTATTTTAGTATCCAACTTAGCTTCCATTGAATCCATCTTAGTATCCGACTTAGCTTCCATTGAATCCATCTTATTTTATAGTTCATTTATGTCCCTACACATTTATTTACCTTCATCAAGAGTCCAAGTAGGATTTTCTCGAGGTCTATTTGGTGTAGAAGTTCCCTTTTTGGGTGGCATGTTGGCCAAGTATCAATTTTGATCCTTGATTTTGAGGTGGTTATGCTAGACAATATTTCTTCTATTGTATCTCCCAAGTTTCGGCCCTTCTAGGTATGCAACTTTCTTTTATGTATTTCTCTAATGTTTCTTCTCTGCAGTTCCATAGGTTTGATCAAAATTGGATGTGCCAAGTGGAATTTACAGTAACTTCCCCACAATTTGCCAATTTTTGGCTTTTCCAGGAGATCTCACTTGTATAGTGTGCCCCACAAAAAATTATTAATATAAAATTCTAAAACTTGCACCAGGAATACTTCAGACTGTCCACAATGCAATGAAACCAGTCCCACACAATTTGGATACTCTAGGAAGAAGTTATGATTGTTTTACTTGGAGCACCTTCAATAGGACTAGTCAGATACCCTATCTTACACAGGGTGTATCTACAAGTTTAAGATGACCCAGAAGCTAAAATGTTTTCCACAGATACCTTACTAATTTCTATATTTAGCCTCCATATTTCAAGGTCTGAAACATTACAGAAAGTTTTTTGTAGCGAAAATTCCACAATGACTCAGTTCAAGATGATTCCAGAACCCTATCTTGTACAGGCTGTATCTCCAAAAGTATAAGGCCTCAAGAGCTAAATTTTGAACCCGACATACCTTGATCTGTCTAATAATTATCCTAAAAGCCATTCCTTATGAAACATTGTAGAAACAAAGTTATAAAGAAAATTCCAAGGTGTCTCATATGTAGCATCGGAACCCCAAGACATTGAGCTCTGATACCATATGTTAAGAACCAAATATCAATATAGCATAGAAAATCGTCAAAAAAAGTACTCAACAACTTGAAAAAGAGATAATTTCAGATAATAAGCCTCTTCAAGGGGGAAATCTCCTTTTACCCCACTTAAATGTTCAAGTACAAGATGATTCAAAATGAAAATGTCTCCTTGGTATATATAGGAGACTAGGAGGTATAATTACAACTAATGGCCTAAATCCAACATAAATAAAATAACATTACTAATATAATATGCCCCAATTAAGGGGTAATGAGCTAATATTAGGGCTTAACATTCCACATGCAATCTTTATACAAAAACCTTTATCATTTATAGATCAAGTTGGTATCAGAGGAAAGTTTTTTTTTTAAGGTTTGATTTGTTTGCACGTGTTTTTTTTTATGATGATTACAAGGTTGAAGCTCACAAGAGGAGAAGGGAAAATTGTAGCCAAGTTCTCAAATTTCAAGAAGGAGAACAATACATTCACCTCAATTTTCAAGGAGACATTCACCAAGTATGGCTCATGAGGAGAGTCATGAAATTCCTACTTCAAAAGAGGAAACTTTCAGAAAATCCTCTTATGATAAGACAAAAATGGTGAAAGTTTTATTTGAAGAAAGGAATGCAAGGTTGCAATGAGAAGGCTCAAATATTCCAAGAGGTAACGAAGGTAATGATGATAAGACTCAAAAATGGAATGATGACACTCCACCTCCTTCACCTCCATATTCCACTTCTTCTACCATTTCACAACCACCTCAAAATTCTCCAAAAGAACATGGTAAAATTATTCCACAAACTAATTTGCTTAAGCTTGATATTAAGTTTGAATTGCCTATGTACAATGGAGAGATAAATGTTGATAAATTGGATAATTGGATTTGTCAGATTGAAGTGTATTGTAGGATACAAAAATTCCAAGATGATGAAACCAAGATTCATCTTGATTCTTTAAGATTGGAAGGTGCAACACTCATTTGGTGGGAAGCCAAAACTTAGGAGGACATGAAGAAACATGGTAAAGTTTTATCCTCTTGAAATGATTTTATTGTTGCGATTAAAAGGAAATTTAATGCATTAGCATACATGGAGAAATCTATCATGACTTAGAAAAACTTTAGATAAGCTAAAGGGAAAAATGTGCAAATGATGCAGGAGCATCGCTCTGCCTCAACAACGTGCCAGCAAGCCAACACATAGACACATCATGGAGAAAGGGAGAGGTATTGACCCTCCCATTTTTAAATTCAAAATATGATCCTATAGGGATTTGTGTTGTAAGGTCGTAAGAAACGAGCCATGCCTTTGTATAGGTAGTGGACATAGTCTCCTTAAATGGTTGATTGTAATAAGGTCTTGGTCTGAGTCATATATGGACTTTTAATTTATGTAATGAAGTTGTAGGAGTATGGTTTCTTAACTGAAACAATAATGACACTAAGGCGGTGGAGAGGATAAGCTCGTAGAACCCTGATTTTGTAAAGAGAGAGAGAGATCTTTGTAGAGAGGTCATATAGGAGAAGCATAACTTGAGAGAGGTTTGATAGAAGAAGCAAAACTCGATATAGAGTTAGGTTAGGACAACTTGAGAGAACTGGGACTCTATCGTAGTCCATTTTTTGTAAACATATGTATAGACACATATGTAGGGCCCTCATTTTGTAAAGAGAGAGAGAGATATTTGTAGAGAGGTTGGATAGGAGAAGCATAACTTGAGAGAGGTATGATAGAAGAAGCATGACTCAGGATAGAGTTAGGTTAGGAGAGCTTGAGAGAACTGGGACTTTGTCGCAGTCCATTTTTTGTAAACATATGTATAGACACACATATGTATTTGTGTTTATTATTATGCTTATATATGTCACTCATGTTCTGAATGTATGAACTGGTGAAGTATTGTATGAGTTTCAATTGTTTCTCATCTTTGAGTTTAGAGTGCAAGGAGTGCACATTGTCCGCAAGGAGTGCGTTGATAGAAGTGAGTTAACATCAGGAAATATGAGGAGAGATACCATTGAAAATTCATCAGTCAAAGTGCAAGGAATGCATGGGAAGAACTCTGTGTTGAGTTCATAGAGAACCAGAGTTACTGAGAACTCTGTGTTGAGTTCAGAGAGAACCAGAGTTACTGAGAACTCTGTAGAGATCTTCTA
The DNA here is from genome assembly GCA_010110895.2 of Picea sitchensis. Classification (NCBI taxonomy): domain Eukaryota; kingdom Viridiplantae; phylum Streptophyta; class Pinopsida; order Pinales; family Pinaceae; genus Picea; species Picea sitchensis. Next base: position 11,419 of record SNQJ01S0227524.1, on the reverse strand, counting down.
GGCAGACATCGAGTGGGTGAAAGTGTGCACAGAGGGAACTCTTTGCCAAGTTCAAGAAGAAGAGTATCAAAGAAATATACTCATAGAGTTGTTGAACACTCTGTAGAAAATTATTTACAAGGTGTGCATTGAGCAAGGAGAACGCCAGGAGGGAAAGAAGAATTTATTTTAAATAAATCCTTCGGATCTGAGTTTGGAGAAATCCCAGAAATGCAAGGAGTGCATGGGAGATCAAAATATTCGAGGAGACCAAGCTCAGAAGGGATAACACAAGAAGTGTGTGGGTGATAGACTTATTCCAATTCCTAAATCTTCGAAGAGATAACGCTTTCAAGAGAACAAGTGAGACCTAGATAGTCAAATTCGCAGCAGAAAGTTCAAAGGTCGAAGCCTTTGAACAGTGAAAAAATATTCCAAGTTGGAAGAAGTCAGAAGCTTAGGAGGAGGAGTGACAGTGGCCGTTGGATCACAATGCAAAGGATCAACAATCATCTGATCAAAACAAGGTGCACGAGCTTTAATGCTTTGCACACACAAGAGAGAGAACTCATCAAGGTTTTATACTTGATATTTCCGAAGTCCAAACAACCGGAAAGCCGAAGTGAATCTGAGATGTCCAATCATCCGAAGAAGACCTGAGTCATCAGATCATATGAAGTGAGCCTCAGGCGTCGAATCAGTCAAGTGAATCTGAGCCATCAGATATCGTGGGCTCAGGAGGGACCAAGTTTTAAATTTGAGATTCCCAAAGCRTGAAGGGCTAGAGAGCTGAAGCAAATYTGGACCATTAGATCTAGAAGGGTACGTGTCGGYRGGTCGTGAGCCATAGGAAGGAAGAGGTGAAAAATTGAAACACCCGAAGCCCGAATAGCCGAAGAGTCGAGAGTCGTTGATCTACAAGAGGACACTTGTCAACGATGTTACATATTATTTTCATCACTCTTATGACCGTTAATGGTGTAAACCTATATGTTTCCTTCAGAGGGGTCAATGGCCTGAATTCCTGAAGAATGAAGGGAGAATAACTTTTACTGAGAGAAGTTGTATTTTCCTTTGTAAAAACCCTATTAAAGAGGATTTCTGCAGGCTGCACTATATCCAGGGTGAGGAAATTCCTGGTTTCCACAGGCTGCAATATAGTCAGGGTGAGGAAATTCCTAGTTTCCGCAGGCTGCACTATAGCTAGGGTGTGAAATTTCTGCAGGTTTATCTATAGCTAGGGTGCGACAGCCTTTGTACGTGGGAAAAATGAGCATTTTCTCGATGCTTCTAGAAGGAGAAGCTTCTATGGTGAGGTGGCCTCCGAATGGTTTGGATCTTACTCGCTTTCATGATTTAGTGGGATCATCCTAACCTCCTCACCTTATCCTCTTTAGCTTATAAAAGGAGAGGAGATCTCATGGAGAAAGTTAGATTGGATTGTTATTGAGCTTGAGCTTGATGAGGGTTTGAGTTGGATTGGGATTGGAATTTTTTTTTGAGATTGTTAGCTTGGTTAGATTGGCTTTGAGATTTGATTTGTCAAGATAGATTGTGAGTAACTATCAAATACATGGTCTCAAAATCCTTGGAGCAAGAGGTGTGTGGGAAGCAAGGAACTGTTGGCAGGAACCTTACGACATGAAGGCATCTAGTTGTAATCTCTCTTCCTATTATTTAATATGATATAGTGGCATGTTTCTTCCCCATAAAATCATTCTCATTTTATTGCATGACTCCTTGATCACATGCATAGGTTGTCATTGAATATATTATTGTTGCTTTCACTTTGGTTGGTTTGTGTTTCATTGCAGGATCAATATCACAAGAGCACCGGAGTGAAGCAGGAACAACAAAGATATATTGAAGCGATCTCAAAGGTAAGTCATCTATTCCTTCTTTGGTAGTAAGATAAATGATTATAAGTTAGAGAAAGAACCATGTCTTGTCCTGTTTTTTTCTAGATCCAGGTGGATCTAGGGAGATTAGTTTATGTCCTCATTTACCAATTTATCCTACAACAAAATTGGTGACTCTGCTAGGGAACGAATTATTTTCCTAGTTTGTCTTGATTTCTTGTTTTGATTGCTTGGTTTCTTTTTTCTGAGTGACTGGGAGATCCAACTTGACTCTCTGATTGTTTAACTTCACTGGAAAACCTTCTTAATTTTTAATTTTTTCCATTTTTGTTTGTTTTTTGCACCCTGCTTTGAGGGACAGTGCAACGAATTAGGATTTACGCAACCTACTTGTTCATACCAGTGAAGAAACTCTGCACCCTACCCATATCTGGCCTGTGGAAATCAGAGATTTCCGCACTATGTTAGTCTATAGCCTACGGAAATTGTGAAAATTTTGATTTTTGATGGTTTTTTCCTTACCCAGACCTTGGATTTGGTTTTGGGGTGAATTTTTGTGTTTGATTATGATCTGTTTATAGTCTGCTTGATAGCTTTGAAACTGATTTTAGTAATCTTTGCTTTGTTTTCTTTTGAAATATTTAGTCTCTTGCTTTGAGTGTCTTTCAGTTACAAAGCACTGTCTTTTCTTTATAATTGTTTGGTGAAAGAACTTATTTTTCTTTTATTGAATAGTTCATGTTAAAAGAGAAAATTGTTTGGGTTGCTTTGTTTCATGTCGATTTGTTATTGCTTTTAGCTATATTTGAAACAAAAAGTTTTAATTTCTTTCTTTATATTATATTGGGGGAATCCTTGCATTTGAAGTAGTGAAATTGCATGATTCTTGGCATGAATCATGTATTGGTGTACAGTCTCTTTGTATCATTTCTTGAAGATATTGATATTGATGAGTTTTAAAATTTTGGGACATTGTGAATATGGGAATGATAAATGTTTTCTCCTTCTCGTAGCATAGCTTTCATCGAAATGAAAAGATTGCATTTTCATCTCTTTGCATAACTTTCGAGTCGGTCAAAACACCATATTGTCCACGCCATTTTCCTTTTTAGTAACAACAACCATAAAATAAAGTGCTTATAAAAATTGATTAGACATTTTTATATTTTTTGGTAGAAAACCTACATTAGATTAGTTGTAGGGATTTGGAATAGGTGTGAAAGATAACGTTCCAAAACTGCAAACAAACATAGAATCTTTCGTCAGGGAGCGATGAAATCCACTTGCTACATTTTGTCCTAGGAAGCCCTTTAAACAAAAGGGTCAATCACGAGGTTGCATTGAGACTGGCAGGGTTACTCACCATGTTTTGTTGTTCTTGGTGTAGAGATTGCATGTATTACGGGGGTCGCTTGAAGGTATACCCACAAGGATGAGTGGAATCCTTTAAAGTTGATTTCGGGCTAGATACCCTTCCTTTGCGCGTGGATCAGACTGTCGATTGTTTCCCTAGGCATCACTGTTGTAGTTGGTAACCTTAGTGGCCTATCTCTCTAGGTTCTTTACATGAGGTGATTCTGGAGGGGCAAGTCTTCACGGTACCTGGAATCAACATTGGCCAAACTCACTCGGGCTCCTTGGAGGGTATACCCACGTTTATGTATGGGAAATTGCACTAGGGTGTAAGTCCGTTAAGAAGGTTGTCAACGTAACGTTTCCACCCGCTCTATCTCATCCATTTCCTACATTGTTCCCACAACGTTGGATTTCATAACCAACTAGTGTGTTCATTGTGAGAAGGTTTTGTTTGCTTGCTTTCTTACTAGATTTTTAGCGTGTGATTTTTGTTTTCCCTAGTGGACTCTAGATTGGATTTTTATTTGATGGCTTCAGTTCGCAAAATGACCAATGAAGGAACCCCTTCTCCAGGGGAACCTTTTGTTTTTCCTTCTTATGAAAACATTGGTCCTCCTCACATCGCTACTTTAAGCCTTCCAGGTCTCACAATTGAACTATCGGTATGGTTGTTTTCCACTCAGGTAGTCCCGAATGCAGTTAGTGCTTCATTTGTAAGCACTTCCCCCCAAGAACATAAACCTCATTTTGATCCTTCACCTTCTTTGCCAGTAAGATAGTCTTCGCCTTCTTCACTTGCAAGCTCTTCTTCCGTTTCATCTTTTTCACCGAGTGAAAGCTCTAAAGCTAGTAAATCGATGGATAAGAAGAAGAAGAAACAAAAGAATAAGAAGAAGAAAAATAAGCAAGGATCCAAACTTCCAACCACTGTTGGAAATGTTGGAAAGAAACCAGTTACTATTAATCGTGATGGGAGTGTTAATGATGCCAAGATCACCCAAACAACTTGTAAGCCCAAGTACCCTTGCAATATTTGTAAGGGTATCCATCTTCTTAAGGATTTCCCTAGTGTTTCCAAGGTTATAGAAGAATGGTCTACACAACCTCGCCAACCCATGTCATCAACCTTTGAACAACATGTTGATGACTTCCCACCAACTAGTCAAGATACTGTTGAGAAGAAGAAAAGTAGAGTCAAGTTCCCATGTATGTTATGAAAAGGGATTCATATCACTCACCTTTGCCCTCGTATGGAAAAAGCCTTGAAATTACTGGAAGACATGACTCTTGACCCACCTGTAGATGATGGAGTGATCAATTCGATCCCTTCGTCAGTCAGTCTAGTTGATAATGTAGTCAATCTAGTCATGTCCTTTGTTGAACCAATTGACAAAGTGGTTGATTCGATCGCATCCTTGGTCAATCCCACTCTCCTGCTAGAGAGTGAAACCCAAGAGGTCGATCCATTTCCACCTGTAGACCGCATTCTCCCCTTAGAGAATGAAACCCAAGTAGTCGATTTGACGTCATTATCAGTCGATACTACTCTCCCGCTAGAGGGTAAACCCGATATTGCTCATGTTTCTCTTGTTGATACAGAATCTACTGTGCTTGGGGGTATTCCTCCTTCTCCCCTGGAAACCCCTCCAAGTAATGAGACCATCCTTTTTAATTGGGGTGTGATAACTGGACCTTGTCTTCCCTCTCACATTACTTTCCAGATTACAGTACAGGTTTGTGGTCGGGACACTCCTCAGATGCTGATAGATGAAGGTGTATCCGTTAGTATTTTTTCCTCTCTTGATTGGCAAGCTTTGGGTTGTCCTCAGCTTGCGTCAGTTACAAAAAACCTGTTAGCTTTTAACAGAAGAACCAGTCAAACTTTAGAGGCCCTTCCTCAGTTTCCTGTAACTTTGGGAGGGAAAATTGTCTTTATTGATGTCATGGTAGTCCAAGATCCCTTGGATTTTTATTTACTCCTTGGGTGAGATTATGTCTATTCCATGAAAGCTATTGTGTCCACTCTTTTTCATGTGATATCATTCCCTCATGATGGAAGAATTGTGACCATTGATCAACTTTCATTTTTTGGTCCTGACTTGACCTCAATGACCTCCCTACATCATTCTTATATGCAGATGATATCACCCCTGCCACAGGTCAATTATGTGGCATTGTCTCCCATGCCTTTCGCTGCCGATAAAAATTACTTGGATCTGGTAGTTGACATGGTGATCTATTTGGTAGGGTTATTGGAGCCTGCCTCCTTACCTCTATCGTGACCCTCGACATGTGTTCCTTCCAGAGTGTGTTTCTTCTATCAAGTGAAGATCTCTTGGAGGCCATGACTGAGTTTTGTCCCTTGACATGGTGTCATTTCAAAGAACTATCATCTTGGAAGCCGTGATCAAGAAGATCTTTGAGCATAGGTTTTTTTATTTCAAGCTCGTTAAAAAATGATACCATCTTTTAACATGATTTTCTGATTTCAAGCTCGTTAAAAAATGAAACCAGTTATGAGGATAGTTTTTGCATCTCTGTAGCAACCGCGTTAAAAAATGAAACAGATCTTACAAGAATGGTTCCTGTTTCTGTTTCAAGATCATTAAAACATGACACGGAGGTCTAGGAATTGAACCTAGATTCTCAAGCATAGTTCTTGTTCCTATGTCAAGCTTGTTAAAAAATGAAATAGTTTTCCCCCTCTCTGTTTGAGTCAAGCCCTTCGTCTAGTATTTGAAGCTTCATTTCATCCACCTTTTTTGTTGGATGAGACGAATCTTGGGGGGCAGTGCTTCCAACCTATAGACTTCATGTTGAAGTTAAACCTCTAGCTTCTTAAGCTGGGGGCTAAGTACCAACCATCTGTGGATAATGTGTTGGGAAGTCCCAATCATGGTTTTCTATGGTTCAAGCTTGTGTAAAAATGAAACCACCTACCTCAAGCATAATTTCCTCTGGTTCAAGATTGTGTAAAAATGAAACCAGTTCAAGCATAGTTTTGTTTAGTTTTAAGCTTGTGAAAAAACAAATCTATCTCGAGCATGGTTTTGTTTTGTTTTAAATCTTGCGTAAAAATGAAAACAATCACGAGCTTAGTCTTTGTTCTTTCTCATGCTCGTAAATACATGAGAATAAGTTACCAAGCTTAGTCTTTGTTCTTTCTCGTGCTCGTAAATATGTGAGAGTGTAACCAAGTATACTTTTATCACTTTGTTGGACTCGTAAACGTTATACGAAAAAGGAACCCCTTGGAGTTCCCTTTAAGCTCTTTTTAGACTCTCTAAACATGAAACGATTGCCGAGCGATCTTGTTATTTTCATGCTCGTTAAAGTATTTGAAGAAAACATCTGTTGAACAATAGTTTATCTCTTTTTCAGTGTCTTTAGACTAACTTATGAAAAAGGAACTAAGAGAATTCTCTTTAAGTCTTTTTTAGACTCTGTAAACATGCAAAACCCATGAGTTTTCTTTCTTTGGACTCGTAAAACAAACATTGAAAAACCCATATGGGACCGAACCACTCCTTCTTAGGGTCCGTTAACCATACTCCGAGGGACTCGTCCGAAGGATGAGATTACAGTTCAAGCATATGTTATCTTCCTCAAGCTTGTGTAAAAATAAAGAGGTACTCACCAGAAATGGTGGGGGAAAATTGGGAAAGAAATGTATCTAAACCTGTATTCCATGGAAGAGTCTCTTTTGAGCATGACACCCTTTGAGTCACTTTGTGTTTAGGTTGAAAAATTCACTTTTCTCTTGATCATAATTCTTTATAAGATGACAAATTAGTCTGTGATCCCTGTTGTTGAGTCAATTTTTCCAAGATAGTTGTCGTGTCATCAATATGTTCAAAGAGAAGTTCAACCTGGAAATCCTTCTATTGCGTCGGCCATTTCTGCACTCCTTAAGCCTTCTATCATGTTGACCATCCCTGAGTCAATCACGAATCACTTGTTACTCTGATCTACATCAAATCTTGTTACCCGTTTCGTGTCATTGACATGGGATACATTAAGGCCCTCATGTGATGACTATTTTCCTGTCGAATTCAACTCATTATCCAAAAATTAGACTTAGAAACTAATTGGTACCTTGGAACTTACATGCCTCAATGAAAAGTTTTCTCACTTTCGATAGTGGGTTTTCATTATTGACCCCTGATCGGGATATTCCACCGAGTGTTCGACTTCAGCTCATTAATTCACATTCGTTGGACTGTACTAGTGTACCTTGGGAGTCATTGACATTAATGGTTATTTCCCTCTCACTTGTTAATGGTATACACTAATTATCTATAATCAAGTGGTTTCTACCATGTTCGACTTCATCACATGTGTTCGCATGGTTAGATTCATACTATAGAGTGTTGGAGATGAAGACCCTGAATCTTTTCTGATAGATTCAGGTTGCGTTGGAGTATATTCAGATTGTACTGGTGCATAGGTCCACAGTGTATGTCTTGTGGCTATGTTCAAATTTGAGTCTTTAACACATAGATCCACAGTGTATTTTTGGTGGCTATGTTCAGATTTGAGTCATATTGGCATGGATCCACAGTGTATGTTTGGTGGCCATGACATGTCTTACTTGACATGGATCTTCGCATGTTGGAATTTATGCTTTGATTCATTTGTATTCCGAGTATGGGAATGCCTACCTCAGTAATGATATATTATTGTACTATATTTCCTTGTTTATTCGTAGGTTTTTGACCAACTATTCCTTGTTCCCTACACACACTCAACAAAGTATATCAACTATCACTCTGTTCTAACTTCATACTTCGAGGGGCTCTCTATTACACATTATTTTTGTCACTCTTATGATCGTTAATGGTGTAAACCTGTATGTTTCCTTCATAGGGGTCAATGGCCTGAATTCCTGAAGAATGAAGGACGAAGAACTTTTACTGAGAGAAGAACTTGTATTTTCCTTTGTAAAAACACTATTAAAGAGGATTTTCGCAGGATGCACTATAGTCAGGGTGAGGAAATTCCTGGTTTTCGCAGGCTACACTATAGCCAGGGTGAGGAAATTCTTGGTTTTTGTAGGCTGCACTATAGCTAGGGTGAGGAATTTCTACAGGTTTCTCCATAGCTAGAGTGTGGCGACCTTCGTACGTGGGAAAAATGAGCATTTTCGTGATGCTTCTAGAAGGAGAAGCTTCTATGGTGAGGTGGCCTACGAATGGTTTGGATCTTGCTCACTTTCATGATTTAGTGGTATCATCCTAACCTCCTCACCTTATCCTCTTTAGCTTATAAAAGGAGAGGATCTCTCATGGAGAAAGTTAGAATGGATTGTTACTGAGCTTGAGCTTGATGAGGGTTTGAGTTGGATTGAGATTGGAAATTTGGTTTGAGATTGTTAGCTTGGTTAGATTGGATTTGAGCTTTGATTTGTCAAGATATATTGTGAGTAACTATCAGATCCATGGTCTCGGAATCCTTGGAGCAAGTAGTGTGTGGGAAGCAAGGAACTGTTGGAAGGAACCTTACAACATCAAGGCATCTAGTTGCAATCTCTCTTCCTATTATTTAATATAATACAGTGGCATGTTTCTTTCCCATAAAATAATTCTCATTTTATTACATGACTCATTGATCACATGCATAGGTTGTCATTGAATATATTATTATTTCTTTCACTTTGGTTGGTTTGTGTTTCATTGCAGGATGAATATCACAAGAGCACTGGAGTGAAGCAGGAACAAAAAAGATATAAGGAAGCGATCTCAAAGGTAAGTCATCAATTCCTTCTTTGGTAGTAAGAGCAATGATTGTAACTTAGGGAAAGTGCCATGTCCTATCCTGTTTTGTTCTAGATCCAGGTGGATCTAGGGAGATTAATTTATGTCCACATTTACCGATTTATCCTACAACAAAATCGGCGACTCTGCTGGGGAACGAATTATTTTCCTAGTTTGTCTTGATTTCCTATTTTGATTGTTGGTTTTTGTTTTTTGAGTCATTGGGAGATCCATCTTGACTCTCTAATTGTTTAACTTCGCTGGAAAACCTTCTTAATTTTTATTTTTTTCCATTTTTGTTTGATTTTTGCACCCTGCTTTGAGGGAAAGTGCAGCGAATTAGGATTTCCGCACCCTACTTGTTCATACCAGTGTGGAAACTCCTCACCCTAGCCATATCTGGATTGTGGAAATCAGATATTTCCGCACTGTGTTAGTCTATAGCCTGCAAAAATTGTGAAAATTTTGATGTTTGATGGTTTTTTCCTTACCCAAACCTTGGATTTGGTTTTGGGGTGAATTTTTGGGTTTGATTATGATTTGTTTACAGTCTGCTTGATAGCTTGAAACTTCTTTTAGCCATCTTTTCTTTTTTTTCTTTTGAAATATTTAGTCTCTTGCTTTGAGTGCCTTTCAGATACAAAGCATTGTCTTTTTTGTAGTTCCTCTATCATCCTCTCCATATGCTCCAGTGGCTGGATCTTCTTATGCAGTCTTCTTGGGTGCAACTCTTCCTTATTAGTGGGTAGATTATCTTGATCCCCCTTATCATTTTCTTCCTCTTTTGCGGCATTATCTTTCCACCCGGCTGCAGGCTCTAGTTCTACAGTCTCATCATTGAGTTGTTGCTCAGCTTCCTCCTCTGGTTGATTGCTTTCTTCTATCAACTCCTCTATTGGTACATCTCCAAATCCTTCCAACTGTTTCTTTGGCTAGTATGTTCCTCCATCTGTCTCCAACTTGACTTGTCAAATGTGTAAGCTTTATACCATTACCCTTCTCTCTAGGGATTCCAATTCCTCATATAGCTCAACAAAATCCATGCTGTCTATTTCCTCCTCTTTTGCAGAATCTAGTGCTACAGTCATATCCTGTTCAACTTCTTGGCTTAAAATTTTGAGCAATTTTTTTGAATGCTCTTCTCCTTCTGTTGGGGTAGACATCAGTGTCTGCTCCATTTATTCATCTTTGATAGTTTATGTTGGCTGTCTTTCTTCTTCTGTTGTTGCACCTTCATCATGTGCACTCGCCTCTACTTGGATGTTTGGTAGGAATGTCTTGGTCCCCCCAATAATCAAATGCTCCTTTGATCTTCTTATTTGATGGTGGAAGTTTCAAACTTCTCATCATATTCATTCACATTATCTACAAATCCACATGAATATTCACCTATCAACACTCCTTACTGACCTGAACCCACTTCTGAGCTACTGAGACTTTCTGAAAGTCTCATTTATTTCTCCCTGCCCACCTAGAAATTTTGGATTTCTCTTCTGCCCACCTGGACGTCTATGAGATCAACTAACCTCATATCATTTCCCACCTTGTAATCTGATCTTTCATCATTACTCCCTTGGTAGTATATGATACCTTCCATTGATCTCTTCCTATTGCCCACCTGGCAACTGGAAAGTCCATTTCTTCCCACCTAGCAGTTTATGAGATCTTTTACTGATCTCACCTCCTCCTCATCACTGAGGTGTATCCTTGTCTCTGGTTCACATATGTGAATTAATTCCTCCTCTGTGTCACTAAGGTTTTTTAATTCCCTCAACTAGCTTCTCAACTCTTGTTGTTGCTTTCTTCCCAACAACTTTTGAACATGCCATTTTGCCTTCTTGTTCACAGGACATTTGTACCTCCACTGTACCTTTTCCTCCTACTGCATCCTCAATGCTAGATGTTCCATCCTTTCTCTTATCTCATTGAGCTCCAAATCCATCTATGGATTGCATTTTTTTTTGCGGTCTTCTCTTCGACCATGCTCATGGACTTCAATAGCCATTTTCACCTTCTACCTACCCTCCTGGCAAGTCTATGGATTACTCTACATCCGAGAGTATCTCCATCTTCTCTTACAAATCACCTGGTTGTTTAAATTTTTGCTGTTGCGTACATGCAACAAACTTCTCACAGAGAATCAATACTCTACCTTCCTTTCACCTGCTATCTATAGGAAAATTTGAACCTCTGATATCAGCTAATGTTACCAGATTATCCATTTCATCGTCTCTCTCTTGTCTATTGTCTGCAAAAAAAAGAATGGCGTCCTTGTCTTTCTCTTTCGCCTGAAATCTACAGACGAAAATATGAGCTCTGATACCACCTGGTATTAGAGTATCTCATGTCACTGTCTCACCCTTTTCCTGTTGTCTGCAAGAAAAATTATGGCTTTGATATAACCTGGTGTAGCACCCCTCCCCTCCTAGGGTTCTGTGAGCTCCCGGTCTAGGAGATTTCTAATTGCTGAGT
>SNQJ01S0227523.1:0-14516 GCA_010110895.2 Picea sitchensis | reverse complement strand
GCATGGTACGATCTCACTCCTCTTAATGGATCTCAGTCATCACTTCCCAACCTTCAACATACTTCCTCCTCTCTGTTGATTCTTGGTCCCTATCTCTCCTGAGCTTGATTATGACGCACTCCTTACAAACTCGTAGTCTCTGACGAAATCCAGGCTTAGTGATTTCTTCAAAATAAATCTCTTTATCCACTCCTTGTGCTTTGCAGTCCCGTTCTTGACACTTAGTCGATTTTTGAATCTGTGCACACCTTGCAACAATCTCTTTTCACTCCTTGCAAAAGGAAGTTTCACGTTTATCTCTTCTGAGTTGAAATAGACTCTGTCAACGCACTCCTTGTGGACTGTATGCACACCTTGCATGGACTGAATGAAGAGAACAATTGAAAATTATCTAAACACTTCATAGTTTCATGTTTTAAACAACATAACTCATTCATTCGTGAAACCAAAAATAACAGGGAATTGTAAATAGTAGCAACACCATTCATTTGGGTCAATTTTCCTCTGTTATATTCATCCAAATGTAAATGGCTACAACTATGATAAAAAAAGCAACAAAAAAACTCAGCAGCAACTAAATTACAACATTCTCCTACTAACTCGTAGTAGCCTCTTTCAGGCATACCAAACCTCTATTTATCTCATAGGGTTCTTAGGGTTCCCCCCGACTACTCGTCTACTTGAAAATAAAACCTAACTGCTAACTAAGTTTTGTTACATTCAAAACTAGGAGTGAAACTCCCAGATCACTTGTGATCATTCAACTCCCAAGCATTTGATCTTTTTAAGTTTCGATCATTTCAAAAATATTTGCAGGAAATGCCAGCGGTTAAGATTCTGAAATGATTCAATGGCACTCTAAGGTGCTGATTTGTCTCTCCACGTGTGCTTGCTAACAATGCTCCTGCATCATACTCCCCTGGACAAAAATTCATGGACTCCTATCCATGATCTCCTTCACTAACTTTCCATGCTTCTGGATATCAAATTCATTTTCCCAATTGACATCTTCTATCGGATGTCCCTTCCACTTGAAAAAATATTGAAAATAGGTATTCCTCCTGGTCTTCTTACCAATCCTCTGGTCAACGATCTTCTTCATCTGTGGTTTTTCTGCTATAGGCATTTTCTTCACCCACTGAATGTTCTCCTGATCTTCTGATCTCTCTATGTCATATTCCCTGTAAGGATATAGGTCTAATATGTTGAATATGAGTGATATTCCCACATCATATGACAACTCAATCTCATAGGTATTTGCATCAAACTTCCTTAATATCTTACATGGCCCTATCTTCTTCATCTTCAACTTTTTATATGTTCCTCTTGGGAACCTTTCTTTCTTGAGATGTGCTATAACCTGATATCCTACTTCAAATTGAATCTCGTTGCGATGTTAATCAACTCTTCTCTTGTGCTCTTGGCTAGAGTTTTGCAACTGCTCTCTAATCTAGCTATGGAGCTTCTGCATTTCTGTAGCAAAATCTTATGCTCCAACGCTTCTGATCTCACTTTGTTCCAAGTCTCTCAACTCAACTACTCCTCTTGGCTGCATTCCATATAGTATTTGGAATGGGATCTTTCCAGTGCTCCTGTTTGATGAGTCATTGTATGCAAATTATGCTTGTGGAAGAATATGATCCCACTAATTATGATGTTCAGTAACTAGACAAGTTTCCCAAAATTCTGTTCACCACCTCAGTCTGTCCATATGTCTCAGGGTGATAAGTTGAGCTAAAGTACAAATCTGTCCCCAACTTCTTCCACAGTGTTCTCCATAAATGACCAATGGATTTGGTATCTTTGTCTGAGACAATACTTTTGGGTAATCCATGAAGTCGAACAACTTCATTGAAAAATAAATTTGCAACATGTGTTGCATCACTGGTTTTCTGGCATGGGATAAAGTGTGCCATTTTTGAAAATCTATCCACCACCAAAAATATGGAGTCACATCCTCTTTGTGTTCTTGGAAATCCCAACACAAAATCCATGCTTATTGCATCCCAAGGCCTCTATGGTATTGGCAATGGTTGATACAATCCAATGTTCTATCTTTTACCTTTTGAATGTTGGCATATTCTACATCTGTTCACAAACTTTATCACTTCTATTCTCTTACCTGGCCAGTAATATGCATTTCTCAACTGTACAAATGTCTTATCATGGCCAAAATGTCCAGCCAATCCTCCACTATGATTTTCCTTCAAAAGGTTATCCCTCATTGAGAATTTTGGTATGCACAACTAATTGCCCTTGAACAACAATCCCTCTTGAATCAAATAATCTTCCCACTGGCTCCTATCTCTCAGCACAAGATTTTCACATGCTTCATATGCTTCCTTGAAATCTGGATCCTCACTGTACATTTCCTTAAGGTGTTCAAACCCTAAGGTCTTCACCTGAAACTCTTGTAGAATCAAACATCTCCTGATCAATGCATCAACAACTTTGTTAACATTTCCAAAAATATGTTTTATGACAAAAGTAAAATTCTGCATAAACTCGATCCTCTTTGCATGTCTCTGATTCAATTTTTCCTGTCTAGTTATGAATTGTAAATCTTGGTTATCTCTATACAAGACAAATTCCTCTGGAACCAGGTAGTGCCTCAATTTCTTCAAGGCTTGAATTATGGCATAAAATGCTTTGTCACATGTGGAGTAATTTCTCTTAGTCTCATTCAACTTCTCATTGAATTATGCAATTGGTTTATTATCTTGGCTCAAGACTGCTCCAATTGCAACTCCACTTGCATAACATCTCACTTGAAATGTCTTTCCAAAATTTGGTAAGACCAAAATTGGTCATTCTGTTATCTTCTCCTTAAATATATTGAAGCTCCTCTCGGCCTCCTCTATCCATTTAAAAGACTTGTGCCTCTTCTTCACTGTATCCATCATTGGTGCACAAATTCCACTGAAATCTCTGATGAACTTCCTATAGAAACTTGCTAATCCATGGAAGCTTCTCACTTCAAACATACTCCTTGGTGATGGCCATTCTTTGATTGCTTTCAACTTCTCTAGATCCATCTTCAATTCATTTGAAGAGATCACAAAACCCAATTAAATGAGTTCTATCTTCATAAAAGAGGAATTATTCAAATTTATCAACAACTTCTCTTGCTGTAGTCTCCTCATCACTAATGTCAGATGTCTCAAATGATCCTCCTTAGTCTTTCTAAAGACCAATATATCATCCAGATATACAACCACACATTTGCCAACAAAATCTTTCAATATTTCATTCATCAATCTCATAAAAGTACTTGTGGCATTTGTTAAGCCAAATGGCATAACAAGCCACTCATACAACCATTCGTTTGTCTTAAAGGTTGTTTTCCATTCATCATCTTCTCTCATTCTTATCTGGTGATATCCACTTTTCAAATCTGTCTTAGAAAATAAATTTGATCCACTTAAACAATCCATTAAGTCATCCATTCTTGGCAAAGGAAATCTGTACTTGATGGTGATATTTTTTATGGCTCTTGAGTCTGTACACATTCTCCATCCTCCATCCTTATTTGGACTCAACATATTTGGTACTACACATGGAATCAATCTTTCTTTTACCAAATCCTTGTCTAACAAATCCTAGACTTGGTTC
Source organism: Picea sitchensis (assembly GCA_010110895.2). Classification (NCBI taxonomy): domain Eukaryota; kingdom Viridiplantae; phylum Streptophyta; class Pinopsida; order Pinales; family Pinaceae; genus Picea; species Picea sitchensis. Next base: position 10,904 of record SNQJ01S0227523.1, on the reverse strand, counting down.
TTTACCTCCTGATTCTCTTGAGGTATCAATTTGTATGCTTCTTTGTTTGACATACTTTCTCCTGGTATCAAATAAATATGATGGCTAATACTTCTGATGGGTGGAAACGAGTTAGGCAACTCATCCACTACTATGTTAGCAAAATTCTCCACCAGTTCCTAGACTTCTTCAGGAAAATCATCCATCAAATTGCTTGTAAGGATAAGTCTGGGTTTCCTCACCACAACAAACTGCATCTCATGTTCCTTCTGGAATTCTCTCAGGATTTCCTTCCCACTCATGAGAAGTATGCTTGTGTTGGATTCTTATTTTACCTTCTTCTTCTCTATTGGAAACAACATGTGTTTCCTACCATTCTTCTCCAAGGTGTATGCATTTTTTCTCCCATCATGAATGACATTTCTGTCAAACTTCCATGGTCTTCCCAACAAAACATGACATACATCCATGGGAATCACATCACACAGAATCTCATCTCTATATCTAGCTATTTTAAATTCAACAAGGCATTGTTTAGTGACCATTACCTGGTGTCCTTTTTTCAACCATGAGACTTTGTATGGATTTGGGTGTGCAGTCATCTCCAGCTCCAATTTATCCACCATATTTGTGGATACTATACTTTCATTGCTCCCACTGTCAATTATCACCTTGCATACTCTATCTTTCGTCTTGCAAACTGTCCTAAATATATTGCTCCTCTGCACTGGATTTTCAATTTCCGATTCTGGTTCTAAGAGAACCTTCCTCAACATCATGGATCTTCCATCCTATGCACCTTCTGTTTCAACATTCCTTTTCTATGCTTCATAAATATGAGCTTCACCTCCTCCTTCTTTCTTCTTCTCAAGACATTCCTAAGACAAGTGTCTTGTCTTTCCACATTCATAACACCTTACTTCTCCTCCTCTGATTCTTCCTCTTCCTCTAGAAGAACTTCTTCCACCACCTTGTCTTCCTCGAGAACTTCCTCCTCTTTCTGACTGACTTTGTGGTTTCTCAATCCCATCTTTGGGTTTCTGTTCCTTATCGTTGGCAACTCCCTTGACTTTTCTTGGGCTCCTGCCTCTGTTTCATTGACTTTGTTTCATGGCCAACTTCTCTTCCGGCTTCAGAGAAATTTGATAAGCATCCTCTACTGTCCTCATTGAGATCATGCTTATCTCATCCTGGATTTCATACCTCAAGCCATTTATATACCTGGAAAATTTTTCTTCATCTTTCTCTCTTTGTCCAGTCCTGATATTCATCTTGTAGAACTCCTCCATGTACTCTTTCACTGTCATACCCTTCTGTCTCAGGTTCTATAACTTCCTGAACATATTTATTTGATAATATTTGGGCATGAATTTAGCCTTCAACTTGGCTACCATTATGTCCCAATTATTTATCTTATGTTTTCCTTTTCTTCTCCTCTCATTCTGCAACTCATCCCACTAGAGCGCTACATGTCCTTTCAGTCTGGTGAAAACATGTCTCACCTTTTTCTCCTCATCGATATTTTCATAGTCGAAATATTTGTCCATGAATCTTATCCAATCCAACAATTCTTCAGCATCCAGTTTTCCTTCATACATTGGGATCTCTACCTTTGATCTAGCTCCCACTTTAACAACCACTCTCAACAAGTGTTCCTCAGCAGCATTTTCTCCTACTGCTTCTTCAACTTTTACTTCTTCACTTTCTATGTCACTGATGTCCCCAACATCAGGTGCCCTCCTTTGTGCTACCTCCATCTCCTCTAATATTGCATGAATCTCCCTCATTTATCTTTCCATAGCGCGATTGGCTAAAGGTGGCTCCACTCGTCTCCTTGGTGGCATTGTGCTGACTGTCTCTCACACATAGGGTACACCTTCGAGCTCTTTTTCGCTTCTTGAAAACAATTTCAGGCTCTGATACCACTTGATGTTATCATACTGTCTCCTTTGTCTCCTTCACCTGATATCTATAGATGAAATCAGGCTCTGATACCACCTGATGGTATTAGACTATCTCCTTTGTCTCCTTCACCTAAAATCTACAGACGAAATCAAGCTCTGATGCCACTTGATGCAGACCCCCCTTCTGTCCTTGGGATTCTCGACCTCATAGTCAAGGATCTTCGGTTCTCGGAGCCAAATTGGCTCTCTAAAACCTTAATGGTCTCACTAGTTATTTAACACAGGCCCTTCTAGTCTCATGGTGCAGGTTATATGACACTTGCAACCTCTCCTTTCGCATTTCTGAACTTCCAGTTCCAGGTGCTAGATCCTCTTCCATTAGCCCTTTCCCGTATGTGACCTTGGGCTATGTCCTCATGTAAACACACGATTGCAGGCATGACCTAAAGTGGTTTGAGGCCACGCCACTTCTCTTCCCACAATTCACCTCTAGCTGCCCCGTATCCATTTTCCAATACCATGGTTTCAATTGCGGCCCACTCTCTGATTTTTAAAGTTCGAGAACTTTCTATCCCCACAATGCAGTGTGACCATTGATATTGCAATCTCAGGTAGGACCTCTCGATCAATGGTTCATATATGCTCCTTTCAAATCAACTCTCTTGATTTACTTCGCGATTCAAGTTTTGGAGTTTTCAACTATCAAACCTCACTTTCTCCACAATGACAGATCTCCTGCCACATGTCCTCCTCAAATCGACGACTCTAACCATTTCAGGATTTTGAACTTCGGAAATCTCAAATATCAAACTTCACCTTTCCCCAATTGCTTTTATCTAAAGCTCGTGATACACTGACGCATGTCTCCTACAGATCGATGACTGCGATTCTTTCAGGCCTTCGGGCTTTAGAAATCTCAACTCTCAACTTTCACTTTCTCTCTAAGTGCATGGATTTCTGCCATGTGCCCCTTTGGATCTGACGGTCCAGATTCATTTCGAACTTTAGGTTTTCAAGAATTTCAAATATCAACTGAAACACACAAGATTTTATTCGAAGATCGCGATCTGTCGCCACACGTCCTTTTGGATATGATGACCCATATTTGCTTTAGACTTTGGGTTTTAGGATTTCTGTTTTGTCTCCACGATACTTGGAACCCTCCAATTCATGAAGCCCCGAAAGAACCTATGATTAACAACTACGTAACTTTTCCCAAATCTGATGGCCTAGGATGATCTCACTCCTCTGAGCAGATCTTAGCCGTCACTTCGCAATGTACAACATACTTCCTCCTCTCTATTGATTCTTGGTTGCTATCTCTCCTGCGCTTGATTCAATCACACTCCTTGTGAACTCAGAGTCTCTGACAAAATCTAGGCTAAGTGATTTCTTCAAAAGAAATCTCTTTACACACTCCTTGCGCTTTGCAGTCCCATTCTTGACACTTAGTTGATTTTTGAAGTTGTGCACTCCTTGCAACAGGTTCTCATGCAAGACTTAAGTTCTTGTGGCGACTATGCACACCTTTTAGCAGTCTCTTTGCACTCCTTGCAAAGGGAAGTTTCACGTTTATCTCTTCTCAGATTTTGAGTCGAAATAGACTCTGTCAACGCACTTCTTGCGGACTATATGCAATCCTTGCATGGAATCAACGAAGAGAACAATTGAAACTTATCTAAACACTTCACAATTTCATGTATTCAACATCATAACTGATTCATTCATGAAACCAAAAATAATAGGGAATTGTAAACAATAGCAACACATGCATTTGTTTCAATTTTCCTCTGTTATATTCATACATAAGTAAATGGATACAACTATGATAAAACAAGCAACAAAAAAACTCAACAACAACTAAATGACATCATTCTCCTACTAACTCGCAACAGCCTCATTCGGGTGTACAAAACCTCTATTTATCTTAGAGGGTTCTTAGGGTTCCCCCCGACTACTCATCTACTCAAAAACAAAACCTAACTGCTACCTAAGTTTTGTTACATTCAAGACTAGGAGTGAAACTCCTAGATCACTCGTGATCATTTAGATCCCAAGCATTTGATCTTCTTTAGTTTCGATCATTTCAAAAAGATTTGCAAGAAACACCAACGATTAAGATTCTGAAATGATTCAACGACGCTCTAAGGCACTGAGTTGTCTCTCCATGTGTGCTTGCTAATGATGCTCCTGCATCATAATCCCCTCGACAAAAATTCATGGACTCTTTCCCATGAGCTCCTACACTGACTTTCCATGCTTCTGGATATCAACTTCATTTTCCCAATTGGCATCTTCTATCATATGTCCCTTTAACTTAACCAAATATTCAAAATAGGTCTTCCTCCTGGTCTTCTTGCCAATCCTTTGATCAACAATATTATCCATCTGCGATTTTTCTGCTACAAGCATTTTCTTGTCCCACTGAATCTTTTCCTGATCTTTTGATCTCTCTGTGTCATTTTCCCTGTAAGGATACAAGTTTGATATGTTGAATATGTTGGAATTACTAAGACAACTGAGAGGAGGGGGGGGTGTGAATAAATTGTTGTTGTTCTTAAACAATTTTATGCCTATTGAAATATTATTAATATTCTCCAAGTGATCATCAAGATTATTCAAGTCATGAACAACATAAATAATAAACATCAATCACACATATGATATACACATAGACAAATATTCATGAGGAAACCCATAAAGGGAGAAAACCTCTTCTTCTTAGAATAAACAATATTTTATTTCCTGTACATCATCAATCTTTGAACACCAACACAAAATGAGGCTACAACCTATTCTTTAACAAGATGCATCTTGTAGAGATCACCAACCCTCAATATTCTCTAGAATCCGATAGAAAGAAGCATATTTTCTCCTTATGATCTCCAACACCAACTGGATGGAAGCACCTACTTCCACTTATACAAGCACCAACTTGCACATAGAATAATCTTCGTTTTCCCTAGCACCACCCTGCCACCCTGTTTTCTAGCCACAACTAGATGGAAGCTACAATTCCCAATATTCAAGCACCAACTTGAATAGCATAGGACCACAGTCCTCCCTAGCACCACCCTACCACCTTGTTTTCTAAAACTTGTTTGATTAAACCCTTGCAACAATATAGATATTTATATACTTACCACTTCTTCTCTATTCTGCAATTCTTCTCTACTTTTTTCTATTGATACTTGGCTCCACTTGTTGTCTCTTTCCATCTGCTCTTCCTCTATTCTTCTCATGATCTTAGGTTCTTGTGCATTCTGCTCTTTTCACTATTTATTCTATGTACAACTTATGTTCTTCATCTGAGTTTTTCACTCTTTGATCATACTGTAAATTGTAATATTCATTCCATACAGTTCAACTCATTTTGCAAAGAAAAACAACAACCTCACTCTGTCGCTACATTTTTCTTTTATTCCTTCTCTCATGATCCATTACACCACACTTCCCAAACTCCCAAGAATGCAATCTCAAAATGTCCAAGAACAAAATCTCCAACGCCCAAGAACAATGATTCCAATAGTGTAACTGAATCGTAACTGATCAAGAATTCACAAAGTGAAACAACAACCCTTCAATCAGATTCTGTTTGATCACCATCGTTGGATTATACACGCAGAGGGTTTTTGACTTTTCAATTGTGTAACCTTCAAAGTGGATCCTAGCAGTGTTATCTCCTTCCCCTATCTTCTGCTTATGTGACCTTGGGAGATGATCTCATGTGACCACATGATTGTGAGCATGACCAAAGTTGGTTTGAGGGAAATTTTCTTTTTGCCCCACAATTCACTACAGAGCTCCACATATGCCTTTAGTGATACCATGGTTTTGATTGCGGCCTACTCATGAAAAATTAAGACCTGAGCATGTTCTAACCCCGAAATTGGGCATAATCGTTGATCTCCAATCCCTTGGCGATGCCTCTCAATCAACGACTATTATCGGCCTTCCTTTCCTCCTTCCACATGCGATCCCATATCTCCATGAGTTGTCAACACATAGCTCCCTTCCAAATCAACGACTATGATTCATTTTGTGATTCGGGCTTCAGGAGTTTCAAATCTCAAACCTTGCTTTCCTCCGTACGTCAATATTTAGGAGTCGATGATCTATAGACACTTGTCCTCCTTAATCAACAACTCTTCCTTTTAAATCTCTTACCATATGACCAATGGCAGTGTCCAGACGTTTAGGCCAACCGAGCTTGAGCACTTATCAAAATCAACGGTCATGATTTAATCTCCTAACGAGATGGACAATAGTAGAGACTTCGGGACTTCGCCCTTCGGGACTTCTCCCTTCGGGACTTCGAGATTTCAACTTACGTTATCCTTCCACTATATCTTGATCAACGACTGAGAATGCACTCGAAGTGATATTCTAGATTGGACGACTCATGTCCACTTCGCGACTTTGGGACTTAGGGCATCTGCTGGTGGTAAAACTCCCGAAGTGACGTAACTTGCTTATGCCACTTGATGACATGGCACGAGCCAAGTGTCTACCACGTGTCACTTAGATTCGTGATTTTCATATACCTGATATGCTGATTTCAACTTGACACTTGTCATTATCTAACTATGCCACATCTCTTCTGGGTCCAACTGTCTAGATTTACTTCGGAAAATCTGACGCTTGAGATCTACTTCGGCTGATCAGATAGTCGATAATTTATTTCGGCTCTCCAGCTCTTCGGGCTTCGGGTATTTCAGTTCTCAACTTGAAATTATTGAAGTGAGATTTTTTCGAAGCGTAACCTCCTCATATATTTAGACCCAAAATGAATCTTGTTCATTGATCATGGTTTTATATCGACATCTTGATATATCTGTGATTCTTCTTTGCCTTAGATTGAATCCAACGACTCTTCTTCTAGCTTATCCTGTCCTTCCACTTTAGAATGATCCAACAATTGTTGAATATTTGCATAATTGGGATCTCAAATCTTTTACCTTGCTTATCCTATCCTTCCATTAATTCGATCCGATGGTTGATGGAAATTCAGATGATTGAGATATTAGATCTTTCGGCTTATCCTGTGGAGATTTTGATCCTAATCATGTTTCTGTACTGTGCTTTCCCTTCTGAGCTTTGATCTCTACATACCGTTTTCTTCTCCTCCTAAGCTTATGCTTTTCCTGTTTTCCATCGTCATTTTTGTTCTTTCCATCAATGAAAAGCACACGCTTCTTGTAAAACATGCCAACAATCTCCCCCTTTGGCATTGATGGCAACCTTTAAAGGTTGCACTATTCTTCTTAGACCTCTAACTGTAGCATCCAGACCACACATTTTCTCCCCCTTTGACATCAATGTCAAAGAAAACTGAGAGTGACTTTGTTCTCCCCCTGATCAGAGATACAATAAGAACTCTCCCCCTGATCAAATAGTCTATTTTAACTTGATAACAGGGTCACACCCAACTTCTGGCATAGATATTCAAATGGTGTATTTGCTAATGATTTAGTAAAGATATCAGCTATCTGTTCTGTGGAAGGAATATAATGCAGCTGAACAACTCTATTTGTAACCTTCTCTTTGAGAAAATGATATTTTATTGGTATATGCTTAGTCTTTGCATGTAGAACATGATTCTTGGAGACACTAATGGCACTGGTGTTATCATAGTGAAGTGGAATTGGATCAGTATAAGTTACCTTCAAATCTGCAAGAGTTTGTATTATCCATAAGATTTGAGTGCAACAAGTAGCAACATAAATGTACTCTGCCTCTGTAGTTGATACTAAAATAGATCCTTGCTTCTTACTAAGCCAGGCTACTAACAAATCGCCTAAGAAGAATGCACCCCCACTTGTGCTTTTTCTCTCATCTAGATATTTTTCCCAATCAACATATAAGTATGTAGTTAATTGAAAATTTTGATTTCTAGGATACCAAATACCACAAGTCACTATACCCTTCAAATATTTGAAAATCCTCTTGACAATTGCTAAATGACTTTGTTTAGGAGCAGACTGATAACGGCCTACCATTCCAACAACTTGCATTATATCAGGACGGGATGCTATGATGTACAAAAGACTGCCTATCATTGATTGATATGTTCTTTGATCAACATCAGGTGAAATATCATGTTTACTGAGCTTGCAACCAACCACCATAGGTGTACTAACTGGAGAGGAATCTTCCATCTGAAACTTCTACAACATCTCTTTCAAATAATTTTCTTGAGAGATAAATAGCCCTGCTGAACTATGATTGATTTGTAAACCAAGAAAATATGACAGTTCTCCTAACATGGACATCTCAAACTCAGTTTGCATAGAATTTGAAAAACACTTAACTGAAGGGTCATTGGTACATCCAAAAATGATGCCATCTACATAAACCAAAACAACTAATAAATTATCACCTTCAGACTTAATGTATAGATTACTATCAACAATACCTTTCTTGAACCCTTTGTCCTATAGAAATTTGTCCAGTATATAATACCAAGCTTGTGGTGCCTGTTTCAATCCATATAATGCATTTTTCAACTTACAAACATAGTTAGGATTATTTGTCAGTGAAAATCCTTCAGGTTGCTCCATATATACATCTTCTTCTAGGTCTCCACTAAGAAAACCTGACTTAACACCCATCTGATATACTTTAAAGTTCTTATGACATGCATAGGAAAGAAACATTTTGATGACTTCCAATCTCGCCACTGGTGCAAAGGTTTCATCAAAATCCTATCCTTCAACATGTGCATACCCCTCATAGACCAATCTGGATTTATTCCTAACAATTTGTCCTTTTTCATTCATTTTATTCTTAAACACCCATTTTGTGCCAATCACATTCTTATCTGCAGGTTTAGGAACAAGCTCCCAAGTATTATTCTTCTCAATCTAATCTAGTTCCTCATTCATTGATTTTAACCAATTTACATATTTATTGGCTTCATTAAATTTCTTAGGTTCCACCATGGATATGAAGGCTATATGTGATTTCTTAGTGTCTTTGATTATCCTTGTCCTGGTTTGTACACCTTTTGTCTTTCTCACCAATTATCTAACTTGCAGGATGATTCTTTTGAGTAATTCTGGAGGAAGGATTTGATGATGTCTGTTGATTTGAGTCTGCCTGAGTATTTGTATCTTCATCTGACTTAGAGTCTTGTTTTTCTGATTCTTGGACATGTTCATTTTCAACTTCAACTATATCCTCTGTTGTTGATTCAACACTGCTTACATCTCGTACCGAGATTTCTTCATCAAATTTTATGTCAATACAATCAACCAATTTATGTAGCCTCTTATTATAGCATCTGTATCCTTTATTGTTTGTAGCATACCCTAAGAATATACCTTCATCAACCCTACCATCATATTTGCCAAGATTTTCATCATTATTCTTGATATAACACTTACTCCCAAAAACTTTAAAATTTTTGATTGAAGTAGGTCTTCCAAACCATAGTTCATAAGGAGTCTTATCACTTTGTGGTATGAGATGAGCTGTGTTAAGAATATGTACAGTTGTATGAATTTATTCTACCCAATATGTCTTAGAAATATTCCTTTCATTCAACATTGATCTTGCCATCTGCTGAACTGATCTATTCTGTCTCTCAACTACTCCATTTTGTTGTAGACTCCTTGGAATAGTATACTCTCTTTTGATCCCATGTTTATCACAAAAATATTTGAAGTCCCTTGAACTAAACTCTCCTCCTCTATCAGACCTTACTGCCTTCAATATTTTTCCTGTTTGATTCTCAGTGAGAACCTTAAACACTTTGAATTTTTCAAATGCTTCAGATTTTTCTTCCAGAAAGTGTAAAGACCTAGTTAAATCAATTCTATTAAAACCATAAATTAAAACAGTAAACTTCTACTTCTACGCAGAAAACTCAGTAATTTCTTTTAATTCAGCATGTAAGCATGTTAAATTAATTAAGGAACAACAATTTCATAATAGAATAAGAATCACTTAACAGAATGATACAAATTTACCTCTTCCTGATGCTGATTTTTCCGTTGACCCGGTTGTCCAACCTACTGTCCATTGACTTGGTTGTCCAGCCTGCTTCTTTGCTGCTGCCTGATGTGCTGACCAACTCTGCCCAAACCGACTATCCTCCCAGCTAGCTAGGAGCAGCCTGTCCGGCTCCCTAGCTCTAGGAAACCGAAAGGAATCCTGGCCCCCGTGCCCAAAACCCCTAGCAACCCGGTGCCCCCTGCAATGATACTCACAGACTGCAGAACTCTCCCACAGAACCAGAAAAGCCAAGCCAAGAAACCAATACTCTCATCCCCCTCCAAAATGCTTCCTCCCAAAAATCAAAATCCTCCTCCAAAAGAATGCCTTCCATCGTAAGACTCTCCCCGTCATATTCCCCCTTCACCGACTCTCTCCCTTTCATTAGTTTCCTTATCCATTTATTTATTATCTTATCCCCTTGTATTTATTATCTTATCTTATCCCCTTATTAATATCTTATCCTTACATTTAATGTCCTATCCCTTCTCGTATACGTAAGTCTTTAACAAATTAAACTTATTAACCCCTTTAATTCTTTACTCAATTAATTAATGAGTCAATTAATAATTAATTAATCCTTGACAGACATGAACAAGTAATTAATAATAGTTAATTAGTTAATATTATTTAAGAAACAATTATTGTTTAGCTAACTTTTAGGACAGTCAGATTATCAAATTAATTATAATTAATAATCCTATACATCTAATTAAGCAGGGTCATTACATACACCCACCCTTCAGGAAACTTCGTTCCGAAGTTAAGGTATCTTATGGTACAAAGGAAAAGAAACATGGTTCACACATTCATAACAATTAACCGACACTAACAGTAAGTAAATCAAGAAAACTCATACATACTAGTGTATATGTACAAGAATTGCATGTGTAGCTAGTACATACAAGTCTCGTGCATGTACTAATAATCAAAACTATCATCCATTAGTAATTTATGTATGCATCCAATCCAGTCAGCAAGACTAGTCTTTTATAAAAGACAACAAACCATGCAATTGTTTGAGAA